>VWZD01003740.1:0-58426 GCA_013396695.1 Sakesphorus luctuosus
ATGATTCTATGATTCTAAAATACAAGAAATGAGGCAAAAAATTTTTTTCTCAAGATTGTCTCTGAACTTCCAAAAGTATGAGGTCCAGAAATTTCCTATGCCTTTCCTTATTGCCTTATACAATTACTCAGTTTAAAAAGGCAAAATCTGAAGTAAAGCAGGAGTTTAGCATTTTTTCCAACTTTTATGCAATAAATACAACTGGTCTTCACAATTTACTCTCCATTACAAAAACAATATTGCATTTTTAATGATTTTCTATAGGAAGACATTTGCTTAGTCAAAATTTACTACAAGTAAATTTCACAGCTCTCACTTCTTCGGCCAGGTGCTGACATTTGTTCTTTTCCCATGAACTCCAAGTTACCTCTGTGTCTAGTCAGATTTTTTGTCATCTAGTGTCAGAACCAAACTGAGCATTCTTAATTGTTCAGCTTATCACATTTCAGAGTGCTATGACACCAGGGTAGGACTGAACTCCATGCTCTCTTCTCTTGTATACCTGAAAGCTGGGAACTCTTCTAATCAGCTATGCTTTTCTCTTCTTGTTATTTCCACCCATCCCATGACAAAGATGTCAAAGTGTATTTTAGAAGTTAAAGTGTAAATGCATGCAAATTTCCTCTTTTAAAATGTTGTTATGTAAATTATTTTTCCTCTTAAATAGCATATTTTTTCTCCTTCCCCACACTGTCTATGTATATACACTGCTGAACTTTCCCTGGGGCCAGTGACCATTACCAGCAGTTCAAGATACGTATCACTTCTCAAGAGATTGTAACCCATGGTCAATGGTTTTGAAAATAACACCATCCTTTGTCAAGTAGTATAGATTCTAAGTTAGAATATGACTAAATATTTTCTCTAAATTTTCAGCACTCTGTGTTTATTTTCACATTAGAAATACAAATAACAAAAAAAACCCCTCCAATTGAAGTAGTAAGGATTGCATTTATAAACAGATGCATCTCAGTACCTTGAATCTCAGATCTCTGGTATATTTATTTGGTGTTACAAAGCAGTATTTCAAGCTAGTACTTAACACTGTCTAAAGAGATGACAGTAAGATCCCTGTTCATGTGAGCCGTGAACAGATAGGCCCACTGATGTGTTAGGTTTTTTGATTAGTGTTTCAATCAACAGACTATCTGTAAACACTAGGACAAAAATTGTAGAAAATATTTTCTTTCATTATTCTGGTTTTCACTTCCTCTGGCAGTGAAATTTCAATTTACAGAAAATTTCAATTTACATGGAAATTAAAAAATTTCAGATCTTGCCAGTCTATTTGTCATAGACTTTCGAAGAATAGCAACAGGATCCCACTTAATGTGCAGTTCTTGTGAAAACATCCTTGTAGAAACAATGCTGGAAATTCCATGGGCAGGGTTTTTCCACTGACTTCCATATTAAATATTTATTATTAATAAGAATGTTGGCACTGTGAACTTCCTGGGATCAGATGCTCCTTTCTATCAGCTTCTTCTCACAAAACACATTAACACAAGTAAAAGAGGTTTTGCAGACCCACAGGTACGTCTGCAAAACCCTCTTTTACTTCACCTCATACGCTCACCCATGGACATACCTATTAGTCTTAGGTAGTTTGGGATTTGCAGCCCAGGGGAACAAACCAAATAGATTTGTGTTGCTCTGGAAAAGTCTAGGAAAGCGACAGGCCTGCAAGGCTTTCTCTGACTACAGATAATACATAAAAGGGAAAGAGGTTGGTCTGACTGTTAAATCTAAGATCTGCTTTCAGGGCTGCATGACAGATTTTATGTTACAGATGAGTATACATTAAACAGGGAGAAAGAAAGCAAAAAAACCCAAAAACTAAAACAAGTGAAATATAATGAACACAGAATCCTACAAAACAAGTATATGAGTAGTCCATATTTTACCCGCAGCAACAATTTAAAAAGACATATTTTTCGCATCTCCTGACAAGACCTTGCTGTATAAATCTAACATTAAAAGGCTTGTAGGATTTTATTTACAGTGATCAGAAGACTATGCAAGTTCATCCAGCAGTTATATCTTTCAACAATGAAATGATAGGTCAGCAAGTCTGAAGTCTTTTATCTATTTTCTTGGTTTGTGAAGAAATATTTGAAGATTATTTTGCTTTGTGTATTTCAGTAACAGATCCTGCTTAATGTCAGTGTAGTAGGAAATGGGAAAGAAAGTCTGGGTTCTACTCTTTATTCAAGCCACTGGTATTTTCATAGATATCATTTTCTGTTGGTAACAGAGAGAAGGATTTTCATTCGTATTTGTGCTCCTAAATCACTAGAACATTAAAAATTCCTGTATATTAACTTTTACCCTTGCAGGTGCATTCTGTGCTTCCAAGTGTGGCGAAGGAACAATCTGTTAACCCCACTGCTTTACTCCAATGCTGAAGGAATTTCTTACCATGACGTATGCACCATTCATCAACACTGAATTTCAAAACCTCAGGAAAGCACACAACTTCAGTTTCTTGGTGGCTCTCATGATTGATTTTATGTCAACCTTACAAGATCTTCTAGTAATCCCATGCAGCAAATCCCTTCTTAGCATTACTCTATTTTTCCTCAGCTGTACCAAAACCCCCATGAACTGAGCTGCATCAGGAGAGATATCACCTGGCACTTAGGGGAGACCTTGGAAAAAGGACACCTCGGTATTCCTAAACCGACTCAGGGCCTTTTATTCCCTATGTGCATATCTCAGAAAAACATTGTGGGGCTCAAAACTTTCAAGCAAATACTGCTTTCTATGTTATTACTGATTATTTGCATTTGAGGCATTCAACTGACATATCAGGGCCAGAGACAAAAACCCATACCTTGATAAATGTATTAATATTTATACAAAATAAATAAAATTGGAGCAGTAGCATTTGTCCTGCAGTTGAAAAGCCCATTTCTGGGGTAGTGTTGGGCA
This sequence comes from Sakesphorus luctuosus, assembly GCA_013396695.1. Classification (NCBI taxonomy): domain Eukaryota; kingdom Metazoa; phylum Chordata; class Aves; order Passeriformes; family Thamnophilidae; genus Sakesphorus; species Sakesphorus luctuosus. Next base: position 2,932 of record VWZD01003740.1, read on the forward strand.
ATCCATAGGTGGGACCTGCCGTGGAATCCCAGTCATTTTCATGGTAATGTTTGATAGCACGCTGGGAAAAGCACCCATTAAATTCAAAAGTTTTATCACCCAATAAATGACTGCATAGCCATCCAAGGAGTAAGATCCTACCTGATATTCATCACCTTGTAACTCATGATAGATTTGAATATTTTACTTTTCAGACACAAATATAAACCAGTGAATGGAGGAGGCTGATTATCACTTTTTTTCCCCTGATCATAACCATCTAGAGGATAAGAAGGATCCCTAACACATGCAGCTTGAAAAACATGAACAAGTAAAGGGATGTGCCAGTGCAGTATCCTGCAAAGAATCCATGCAGCAGCGAGCCTTCATCTTTCCACTGCTCTCTTTCTCACAAGATGTACACTGGGTTATCGCCACATCACCAAAAAGAGTTGGGGAAATAATCTTTGCAGGCCTCAGTGGCAAAAGCATGAGGGAGGCTGCTTAGCTTCAAAAGTAAATATTTTGAGAAGTCTATGAAACATATACTCACGTTGAGTACTCCTTTGCACATGAATTTGCCACTTGTATGATTATTTACACACCAAATTTTCCATTTAGAGGCTGATTAACAACAAAGGATGGGGTCTCTGAGCAACCTGATGTAATTGAAGGTGTCCCTGCTCATTACAGGTGGCTTGGAGTAGATGAACTTTGAAGGTCCCTTCCAACCCAAACTATGCTATGGTTCTATGAAAGCAGTCATTATATGCAGGAAACTGTAATCCCAAAACTTTATGATCATAAACAACTGAATAAAGTCCACAAAACTGGTTGTGTCCCCTTAAACTCCAGTTTTCCCTCCTGTCTCTTCTCCATCCTAAGGGGCATCCAGCAATAATAGCAAAAATGTAGTTTAGTATATGCATCCTGGTCTTCTTCATACAGACTACATTATAAATAATATAGTCCTACCCTTTTAGATTTTAGACCACAGGCACGAACCACGGGAGTTGGGTTACATTGCAGTTATGTTCATAGCACAACTGCACTTTCAGTTTTCACATTCATGAAGTTTTGCTGCATAGGCACTGGATGTTTCACCAACAATCACAGTTACACAGTCAATTACATCTATGAAGATGTAGCAGATCCTCAGGCAAGGGAATGTCACTCAACATACCTTCATATGCACAGACCAAACCTGTTTCTCAAACAGCTCTTTTGCACTGCACCTGTAAGATCCCTCAATGCTGCAAGTGCTCTGAGACTCCAGCAAAACAGATTGTCACTATTATTTTGATCAATTAAATTTTTTTCTGTAATGTTGGGATGGGAATAAACTACAAATTTTTGCATACCCTGACCACAACAGCTTTTGATAGGTGAGAAGAAAGTTCAATCAAAACATAATTCTCTCTTACTTTGACAGAGCATACTGACCCATCTAAAACTTTCACCATCATCATAAGATTTAAATTAATAGCAGAAGAATATAAAGTCACACAAGCTGACAGTTTCAAGATAGATTTGAGTGCAGTCACCATGCTCAAACAGGTGGTGTAAGTGATAAAAAAACATGCTCTACAATCTAAACAAATGTTTCATAAATTTCACATAGCGATATCTGATTTGAATAAACACACCTGTGTTCTGCTAGCCCCAAACCACTGGATCAGCCATTCCTACTGATGAACATGCTTCCTGTAAACCCCGTGTAGAGTGGTCTGAACTGTAGCTTGTATCTTACTCAAGGCAGCACTCAACAGCTGTCAAAATAAGCCCAAACTAAACGCTTGTAAGACTGGAATCTTGAGCAAAAGGGAGAGAAAGGCTAAGAATCAATTGTACAATGACTTTTCCAACAGAAGAATCAGAAATTCACCTGACATTCCCATTCTACAGTCACAAGAGAGAAAGTGGTTTTTCCTCAGACACAGCACCCAGACTTGTGCAACTACAAAAACTGCAGGAAAATCCTATGTGCTTCTGAAACATAATTTTCAGCTATTCTGTAGAGATGATTTATGGAGAGTCTGGTGATTTCTGGGATCTTCTAGATGCCTAGATAGGTCTTAATCTGAAAAAATTAGCTGATGAATTTTAAGATGATAATTCAATAAAGATTTACTAGAGTTCAACTTAAAATAGATAGGGAAAAAAAGCCAAAAGATTATGTCTCTGATAATATACTGCTAGCCTTCAGTATAAAGACTGTACTTATACTGCTGCTTTCTTTTTCTGTTTAGTGACTAATCGGAATAGTTTAGGTTGGAAAGGATTTCCGGAGATAATTTACTCAAATCTGGACCTTGAAACTAGGGTAATGGCTTATTATTTCTCTATATTTTAAGCATTACTTGGACTTTAGGTAAGTGAACAGGAAAAGGCAGTCTCAGAGACCTGCCTTTTCTTAAGAAACACATCCTTCATTTTATCAGTATTAATAGATTAAATATTCTACTGAACTGGAACAACACACCATAGAGACATCAGGTTTTTGTTTCATAGAAATACACATTTCTCTTTACTCCCATTGAAGTTAAAAGCAATCCTTATGTCCTGCTTTACATACGAGAACAGATACAGGTCAATGTGAAAGCAAGGTGATCTCTAAACATAAGAAAGATGGCCTCTACTTGTAATCATCCCCATGTGGAGGGGAGATTCCATTTTTAGATTGCAGTCTCTCAAAAAAGAGAAGAAACCAACACCTGCTACACTTCTTGAAACAGTGGAATATCTGGATTTATCTTTGCTGTGTAGGAAACTGGGGCTTTTGTCTGGTCTGTGACATTGTCTTAACAGCTCTACTCTTCTCTGCTCAAACTATGATAATGGGCTATTTAATTAAAAGTTTCAGCCTCAGCTGATAGGGCTGAATGACCCACCACTTAAAAGGAAAAAAAAAAAAAAGGTAGATATTTCTCTGTAGTTTGATAAATTTTCTTAGCCAGTCTCCCTATGGCTCATTCTTTTTGTAAATGATGGAGATAAAGTGTAGTCTTAGTATTAAATGATTTTTTAATTATCATTTTGCAAGAAAACAATATTTACCAACATCTTATATCTCAAGTTTCCCATTTCTGCCCTGTTAATTGTACCAATGGCACTGTTTATTCAGGCAGATAGAATACTGCATATCCTTTGGCAAATCCGAGCCCTTTGACTTACACAAACAAGTAGAAGAGAGTCTTCCTTTTAACTACGTGTCCTAGTTTTCATAGAATGGCTTGGGTTGAACAGGACCTTAAAGACCATCTAGTTTCAATTCAACACCCCACATCCCTCCCGTGGGCACTTTTGACTGGAATGTACTTAATTTTCTTCCTAGTAGCTGGTACAGTACTGGAGTTTGGATTTAATATGACAGCAACATTGATAACTCACTAATGTTTTAGTACTGCTCAGAAGTTCTCACCCTGAATAAAGGACTTTTTAGCTTCCCATGCTCTGGTAATAAGCAGGTGAACAAGAAGCTGGGAAGGAGCATGGCCAAGACACCTGATCCAAACTGGCCAAAGGGATATCCATACCATAGAGCATCACACTTGGTATATAAACTGGTGCAAGTTGGCCAGGAGCCATTGATCACTGCTGGGGGTCAAACTGGGCAAGAGTGCAGAACCAGTTTGTGTGGTATATTTTGTTCTCACTTCTCCTTGTGGTGTCTTGGTGGGGAAAGCAGTTATATTGGGCATCTTAGGTTTCATGATACTCTTTCCTTTCCATTAAAATTATCATTAGTATTATTAGCACATTTTATTTACTTAACTTTAAAAAGTGTTCTTATCTCAACCTCTGAGTTGTTTTTTTTTCCTTCTAATTTTCTTCTTCACCAGGGGGGTGGGAGTGAGTGAGCAGTTGCACCAGTATTTCATTCCCAGTTGGGGTTAAACCACAACACTACAGCAAGCTGTTGTTCAAACACCTTATTTCAAAGGCATTTCAGATTAAGAACTCACATAATTTAAAAGAGATTACTAGCTACCCACTCAATGATATACCATGTTACATGCTGCCTTTCACTATTTTAAAAACAAAATAGTCAATAAATACATACCATGCACAAAAACACCCAGACATAAAAAGGAAAAGTGAGGACAAAATATACCACATAAATTTGTTCTTGCAGTGGTGACTCCAGTATTCTACATAGACAGTGAGCAAAGCTAAGAGCTGCTCTCTGCAGGACTTCTGTAGAGGGAATTTTTCTCACAAGGGAATTAAACAAAAATGAAGTCACAATGCCACAGGGTTTTGCTGGTCATAATGGAGCAAAGATTACTTCACAGACTTACATAATAGAATAAATAGTCTTTTGAGAAAAAGACTGTCTGCTGACATAAAGGACTGACTGACATAATTGCATAATTAGGATTCCACTGGAATGAAGAAAAAAAACACATCAGACTCTGCTCCCAAGTAGAGATTTCTTTTTTCCCCTTTGTATGGTAAAATAATTATATAAGTGAAGTTCTTCCCTTAAGGATGACACTGAGGTGCTTTTCAAATGAGTTTGCAAACGAGTAATGGCCAAAGCAAAATGACTTCAAAAGGTCAAGAACCACCCTGTCTGCCATTACTGTAAAGGCTTTTTAAGCCTAAACTAACACGATGCCTTTATAATACACCTGTCTAAGTAAAGAATATGGACTAAGGCTCCTCTAAAGTGATAAGGGGAGGAGATAGCACCCGCATACCACACAGGAAAATTTATTAATGATGACTTTTCTGGCCAGGTTTCCCTCACTCAGTATTTTAAAAAAGAAAGTATTAAGAACTTGAGGTGGTTGGTTCTTGAGTATACTGGTCTATATCTGAATAAACAATAGCTCTGTGTTTATTTCAATATATCACAAAGCAACAAGAAGGACATCAAAAAGCTCTAAACACCAAACAGAAATATTATTCATAACTCCAAACCAAAATATTATTCATGTTTTCTAGAAAATTCTAGATATCAAAGTCCTGCACTCTTATTGATGCTGTAGCCTCACTTGGAAAATAATTCTACCCACCAAATAAGAGCCTGCATTTCCATCTAAACCTTTTTCAAGTTTCTGAATACCTATCTGTCACCGAAATTGCACTACATCTTTCCTTCTACAAGATTCGCTTCCCTTGGAGGAATTTTTCCAGACTGCATCACTTAGAATTAGAATTGCAAGCATCAGACACACACAAATCACTGTTTTAAGGCTAAAACTCATTTCTCACTGAGATTTGTGGTTGCTAATGTATTTCTAGAGCCAGGTCTTTAAACACAAGTGTTATGTCTACTCATACAACAATAGTTTAATTATACTATTTATGAACATTATAATTTCATGCAAAACAATGACTTTATGCAGGTTACGGGTATTAAATTATATTCTATATTAAGTTATTCCATTTACTGTATTTTTCAGTTCTTCCATTCTTGAGCAATTAGTTTATTCTGTACACTTGCAAGTGGAGAAATCTTACTTTTCCTTTTGTTCTCTGTCAGTAATAGTACTCCTTAAGGTACATAATTAAGCATCCTCCAAAATACTTCAGCTATTATTTTCACTTTTCTGCTTTAGGTGTTTCCTTGTAATTCTCCAGTAAACTATTATGGACAGACAAATATGGTAAGCAAACTTCTGGCTAGAATATGTGTAGAATATTCCAACTTAGTCAGCAATCATTGGTATACCTGTTCTCTCCAGCTTTCAATAGATATGTATTCCTAAATACCTTTTTAAATTGTAAATGCATATTCCTGTATCATATGTCAGAAGTTTCTCTCCCTCTTATTTTACATCGCTACAATTAACTTTGGCTTGTTGAAGACAAATTGCTCATTGTATTTTTACACTACAAACAATATGAAGATTCTCTGTTGCCATGAACTGTAGTTAATCACATGAAAAGATGAGTGTCTATATTTGAAATAGCTGTATGATACTATAGTTTGAGAAAACATATGCATCCTGATATATACCTGTAATAGGTAAAGTTAGCATGACGTACAGAACTTCAACTTGATCATTTCCTGTCAGCTTGATACTGTCCTTAACCATGTAATTTTAGCTCAAGACAACAGCATAAAATTAGCATTATTTTCTTTTGGAAACAAGATTTTTGGCACACTCCCATTAAATATGTGATCACTGGAACATTCACTTGACAGATTATAAACTACTGCTCATTAGAAGTTACATTGTTTCAAAGGTATAATTGCTGGAAAAGTTTTAAAATATTTTCTTATGTTTAGAAATAGAGAAGTAATATTTCATTATTTTTCTTGTATCTTAAAGTGACTTCACTTGAAAGAGATGACCTAAAGTTAGCTACTCAAAGTATTATGAAACTTTTCAGTTCTGATGAAAGGAAATTAAAACAAAACCTCAGTTATACCGATTACACAACACCCACCATCTCAATCTTTAGCAAAGATAACTGGAAAGAATTTTGATTGCTCACATACCTTCTACATTCTTTAAAATATAGAGACAACTAACCTACTGCTGCACAACCCTGTACAGAACTTAAACTGCAAAATTTTTCAAAGGCAAAAGTTTTTAGCTTTATATGTATGTACATATTTTTTTAAGCTTTGTAAAAGATTTTTTTTTAAAAAAAAAAGGAAAAAAGAAAACATGATTGAAGTAATTGAAGTAACTGGGAAAGATCATCCTGAAATGTGGTCTACTGGGTTTTTTGTTGGTTGGGTTTTGTTTTTTTTTTTTTTAAGGATGATGACATGGGACTCACATGCCACTAGGAATATTGCTCAGTTGCCAGTCAGAAAGAACTAGATTGTTATTTCTCCAGTTAAATGTATCATGATAACTCTGCAAGTTACAGTCTGCAACTTTGAAATGGAAATGAAACTTTGAAATGTATTTCTAAGACAAAGGCTGCAATGAATTATCCCTTTTTAACTCCACTAATTAGCTGCCCTTCCCCTGAGACCCTCGTTAGTAGCTTCTTTTAACTTCAATGTCACCCTTTCATGGTGACACCACCGATCCAAATACAAACCCATTATCACAAGTAGGCTCTTGTTTCAATGATGAGTACAAAGAAAGAGAGGGAATAAACAAGAAACAAGAGTATTAGATTGACAGGTATAATAAGTTTGAAGAGTCTTACAAATAAAAATTATGCGTGTCAGCAGAGATAAAACTAAAAATTTTTAACATTAAGATTTGGAGTATAAATATCTTATTTTTCACTTGCTGGTATATGAGAACTATATGCTTTTATATGAACATATGTATTTATTATATATTGCACTGAAAGTGACAAAAAGTATTCTTTTGCACTTTGGCTGTAACATGGTGTCCTAATCTAGCAACATTCTTTTTTTCAATTATTACCTTTCAAAATAGTCAAAAGTTTCTTTCACATACATTCATCATGTTCACTTCTCTATGGAGATCCTTTTCTATAAAGTATATCTCTAATTTATGTTTAGGTTTTTCCCTCTCAAAATGTATTTTGATAAGGACTAATTTCTCAAAGGTTCAGAAACTAACATATGCTATTGTAAACACTGAAGTTAATTCTTATATTGATTTTCTCTTCTATTTGGTGAAATTTACATATATTCTGCATCTAAATCAGCTATTAAAAGACTGTGGACTACAATAATTTATTTTCCAATATACAAACAAAAAAGTTCTACAAAAATTCTACCCAATTAGTCAGTAAGAAATAGTATTTTATTCACTTAGTTCTTTGCTCTCCAACTCTTTGGAATCTATTACTAACCTATTAGATGTGTCATTTTAATCACACACTAGTTCTGTATTTTGAGAAGTTACCTAACTTCACATACTGGGCTGGGACTATTGCTTTGATGCTCCATGAACAGAGGAAAATTAGAACATCTCAATCTCTAACTCCATGTGTGCTCAAGGGGGACAGAACAGAAATAATTTCTTCTCACCCATGGAAAGACCTGCCTACCCCCTGCTGTGAACAAGGACTGCAGTTAGATTTTCTTCTGCTTTCCATTCCCCCTTCAACCTATTTACTCTCAATCAGGAAGCTGGAAAACAAAAGAGCCTTTCTACAATCCGACTGTACTCACAGAGGTGCTGGATAAGCAAAGTGCCTGCCCCTTAGCCTTCTTTACCTCTAACAGGAGCAGAGATAGTCTGTCCTTAAGCATTAATGGTGTTCTACTCACAGACTCAGTTTTCACCTTTTGGAAACAGTCTCACTGGCAAAATATTATCCTCACTAAAATTAGTAAAGAGCGAAGGGCCATAATGCATGGACAGGAAGCAAAATATTTGGAAGTGATTCAAACATCTAAAAATACTTTTTGCCTTGCCAATTCTAGCTGAAAATTCAGTGCTGCTCATTCAGCTCAAGTCCTGACCCAAATTAAAAATCAGGCACATAGACTGTTTCAGCTATACTGGAGTTTGCATTGGTCAGTCGTAACACAAAGCGCTGAGTCAGGATTATTGTGCCTGGTGGTTTTTAGACTCAAGCAGGGTGAAGCTGTGAATACAGGGAATATTAAATTTTGTAGGAATTCCCAACTCCTGTACAACACAAAGCAGTTGCAATGGGGCAAAATGAGCCAGTGGCTTGCAATGTAATTGCATCTTATTACTCAAAAGGTACTTCATTGCTATTTTGTTTTCAGTGTCTTAATTTTTTCCATCCTGCTCAGGCTTCCAGTGGGTCTGTTCAACTTGTCGTCTCTGACTACTGCCTCCTTGTAGAATCCCAGAAGATAAAGGGCTAATGGGCATGTTTCAAATGCGACAGCCAGATGGCTGCGGAGCCAACCAAGGATTGTTGTCACTGACACACAAGAGTTTTTGGTAATAATGCTCCATGGGAAAGAACAAAATGAGGCTGGAAAAGGGCATCACTCAGAGGTAGAGCAGCACTTTTGCAGGACAAACATCCTTGTTCTAGTTCCTAGAGCAAAGCACAATATGGTACAGTGCAAGCACAGGAATGAGGCCAAGGAGTGCGCATGGACTGTAGGGGTGGGACTGAGGCTACCCAAGACCCCAAAGCCAAAGTTCCAGAGCGGTCTGAAAGAATGGTCTGTGTATGATAACTAATCTGCTTAGAAGACGAGAAGCCTCTCTATAAAATGGTTCCCCCACCAAGCCTGGGCACACACCCCAGAACCCTGGACATACCATCAGCTGGACGTGCTGGAACTAGGACTGGTGATTTCTCTTACTTTTTGCTGTTGTTTTACCAAGATTAATCAAGCATATAGTAAAGAAGACAGTATGTGAACGTGTGGGAGTAAACATGTGAAAAGCAATAAACAGTGTGGGTTTGTTAAAAACCTGGTAGGTCATGCCAAGAGAATCTAATAGCTGGCTTGTTCCTGTTTATTTCTGATTTTGCTTTAAAAGAGAAGCAGTAGGTCCTGCAAACTGAGCTGGATTTGGATTGGACCATGAGAAGATTATAGAGTAAGAATATGGTATCACAGCATACTGACATTACCTTATGGCATTCTCAATGCAATTCAAGCGTAATACAGCGTAACATGCTCCAACCATTGAGTAGTACTGCACATGTTTTAGTGAGGAATAGGAATACACGTTTAAAAAAGAAAAGACAGACAAACGGCAAACCAAATATAAGTATTATTTTAGCAAAGATTAAAAATGCCCTAACAAAATCCACACTTACTGCATCTCCTACCTTCTCTTATCTGCACAATCAATTAATTACAGTATGTAAAACATGGAAGTTCATTTAGCTCAGCAGAAATGCCAGAAACTCATGCTGTTTACCATTTAGACAATTTTTCATTCTGAATTTTTACATGCTGCCAAGTACAAAAATGGCTTTTGTCACCAGGAAGGTATAATTGCTTGCCCAACATACAGCTCATTTACCTTGAGATGCAGAATAATGCATCCAACCAGAACTGCAAAAGAAGTTGTAAGCAATTAGACTCCAAAGAAGGTTCTGAAGAACTGACCTGAGTAGAGAATTTTGGTAAAAAGTGCTTGATTTCTTCTATTTTTTGAAGTGATGAATACCTAAAGATTAACTCTCAGTACAAAGTCAGCATCAGAAAGCTGCATGTTATGTAGGGATTTTTATCCCCCAGCACATGGTCAGGAAACCACATTTATAGCAGAAGATTTGTCTTGGCGATTTTTACTTTTCATATACAAGCTTTAAAATTAACTACTCTGCATTGCTTGGTTTTATCAAACAAGGTATAGGAATTTAGAGTTGCACAAGAGTGCAGTCTGCTGTCTTCTAAAAACAGTATGATGATTCACTGAACAATAAAATAAAGAAATATGTTTAATAAAGCAAGTACAAATGGAATACTACTGTAGTTATGTGATAGTGTAGCAGAACAGGAACAAAAACATCTACTTTTGGAATTATTAAGCAATTATGTATACAAAGACACTATCGGAGCTATTGCTTCAAGTACTTACTGATTGTATTGCATGGTCACCAACAATACACTGGGTATTGTTTGTGCTTTATGAAGAATGAAATACATACAAAAATGTTTGTCACCATTCAGTTTAATGAAGTATATCCTATAGCTCAAAAATGTAAATTTCAAAGCAAAAGTGTAAACCCCTGAATAATCGAGCACTCAAAAATGTAACTTTGTACTTTATTCATGAGGGGAAAAAAAAAAAGAATGCATCTACCACATTAGCATGACAAAAATCTATGAGAGAAACATGTTAGGTTTGTTCCCCACATTCAAAGGCATGATGTACATAATATATTTATGAACATATAGGCCTCCCTCTCATCTGTTTTAAAAGGAGCACTCTGAGTATCATGAAGGGGAGAAACCCAAATGAGATTTACCAGTCCTGTTAAAATGTACACTAATGGTTTATTACTTGACATGTACTTTAACCTTCAAGAATAGGCCCCCAGCACTGGTGAATTTCATAGGTACCACAGAGTTTTTCTGCACCAAATTTTCTTCAGAAGTGGGGTGTTTGACTATGTCAGAGAAAGCATATACTGTAATAAAACAGATATGGTCATTCAGCTGGAACATTCCTTCCTGTCATGACAATTTGTTCTGTCCAGAAAATCAAAACCCCACACTTGACAAAGATTAAATGTCAAAGCTGATAGAGCAAGCTGAACCCCCAAGAGGAAACCATGGGACATAACTGTGGAAAAAAGTCATCTTTGCCAGATTACTTCAAGTTACTGCTGAATTTTGAAAAATAAAAATAAAAGAAGACTGCTAAAAGTATTCCAGGTAAAGTTATCAAAGTGAGTAAATACACCTCTTATTTACCATTAACATAACGCATGAGAAGGTGTGGAGCTAAGCTCTCAGTGGCTTTGTTTTATTGTACAATAAAATTGATACAGAATAAAAGCTAATTGGATACTCTTCCTAAAATATGACAAATAAACAAACCCCTTAAAATTCAGTTGCTTATATGAAACACAAGCTTCAGACTGCGGAACAACATTTTCTATTTATCTGTTTCAAATAATTCCTAAAACAAGAGAAAAAAGGCTTTATCTTGTGTCCTGCAGATTAATTTCTTGTACCAAGAATAGATGTGTGAGAAGTATCTCAACCACAGAGCACAGGGCCAAGCTCCCTGGCCTTCAAATTAAGGGGGCAGCAGTCTCAGTTCTTTACTAACTCTGCTATTGACACAATGGGTTTCCGAGAAAAACAGCCTCTGAAATAGGAAAATTCAACACCATGTAAGGGTCTGTAAATTCCTAATGAATTCTGCTTGTAGTCCAGTGTCCTCTCAGTGCATTTTCAGGATTTCTGTGTGCTTTACACAGGGTCTGAAATGGAACTCTCCAGATGGAAGCTGGATGGAAGTAGAAAAGCATCTAGCAAATAATCCCTTCCAAAATACACACAACAAAACACCACATCTCAAACCCCCTTTCTTGTGTGAATAACAGTCACTGTAGATACAAAAGCATCAACTGCAACAGAAGACCTTCCTTAATAGTAACTAAATGATAATCGAAATTAGACATGTGACTATCCTACTGTGACCTGCAATTCCTCATGTACTCTGCAAGTCATTCTGGAGTAACATTTAAGAAAACCGTGGGGAACAAGAAATTTCTTTAAAAAACCCAAGAACTTTCTCAATTTTTTTCCCAATTGCCCTACATTCTGAGAGACTGATAGTCAGTATCTCCTCTTCCTTCCTTTCACTGTTCTGATAACAATCTCTGATCAACATATATATGATAGTACCTTATATATGTACTCATGCAAACATGTTTTCATTTCATTGCATGTAGAATATTACCTATTAGCTCCTGAAGCAGCCCTAAAGAGTTCTTGGAAAACTGATAGGTATTATATTTGAAATATATTTTATATGTTATATATTACATTGAACCTTTTACTATGATAGTAAAAGAGAAAAGATGGACATGAGCCAGATAATTTGCCACAGACACACAGGGAAGCTCTTTGACAACATGACCTTCCTAAAGTACTGATTGACATAAACTACAAATAAGAGTATTACATTGTTGAGAGATTTGTTGCAGAAAGTGAATTTCTGAGCAATCCAAACTGCTCTGACCATGGGAATCAAACTGCTCTGGCCATGAGAATTCTGCTGATATCCCAGCAAAAGTGGATTCTGCAGATATGGCAGTAAAAGCAAGGTCACACCTGCTATTTGTCCGTTAGGCCTTGGTTACTCCCTAACTAGCTCATCCTGGGGAGTACTCCCAGGCCTGGCTCTACTCCGGACACCAACCTCAAAACATCAGGATGAGATAATGTAAACACTGGACTTGTGAGATATTAAGCTTGTAACCAATTAGAAGTTCTAACATGTGAGAATGAGACCTTTTTAGCCAATAAGATGTACCTGTAACCCTGTATAACCTGTGCGCTGTGTGGAATAAAATGTCTTCACTTAAATCCTATGGGTTTGTGTGGTGAATTCCTATGTCTCCGCGAAACTTTGTTTACTTTATTACATTACTTTTCTCAAAGGAAAATGTGGGAAAAAATGAAGTATTTAACAAAAACACATTATCAGTTGCAAATGTGCAGCACGTAACACAGTATTCAACTTGTCAACACTCAGAGGCATCACACAAAATTCAAGGGCAGGTGCACCACAGACCAAGACAGCTCTTAAACTTCCTTCCCTCTTTGTCCTTTTATAATTCTATCTTTAGAATGTTTGCTTTATGAGACGTGAGAGCCGATAAAAATGCTTTGTGATCATCACACAAAGATACTCACCTTTTAAGTGGGTAGATATCTTTGAAGGGCACCTTACAGGAGAGACATCAATCTTCATCAATTTTTGTTTCAGAAACTGTTTCTACAAACACAGCTCCTTCGAATCTGAGCTTTCATCAACTTTCATAAAAGTTAAGAAGCTGGGAGGTAAATTACCCCACAATGTGCCTTATTTAATCTGACCTTTTAAGTGGTTCAGCCTTTTCTAGTTGCATTTGGTAATTTTGTGTCTTTATTTGAGTGACCTTTATTTTTTCTGAAACAACTTTTCTAGCAACTGCTGGACATTTTAGGAAACTACATAAAATAAGCATCAAGATAAGTGCAGGAAGAAGGCAGGTGGCAGAAATCAAATCGACTGCATAAATGTGACCCTTGGTATTTGACAAAAAATTTAGCTACCTTGTCTAACTTAGTAAAGAACTGTATCTAGACAAGGTCTGTAAGCCTGAACTGAAATGTAACAGACAATCATGGATTCATGTAATTGTGGATTTAGAATATGCTAAGAAAAGATGGGAGCAAAAGGCAATGTGGTATAGCGTGAAATAGTATTGCTTTTAAGAGGAAGATTAGAAACAGTGTGGTACCTTAAAAGAAGTAGTTTATTTCCACTCGGTATTGGAAATTGGAAGAGATTAGTTTTTAGCTTTTTACTTGCTCTGGTCAGAACATGGATATTATGTCTAAATGTTTGCAAACTTGTTTTTATTAAGTAAAACTTAAGAGAAAATACCTATTGTACCATATCAGCAGCAATTTTTACCATGTAAAACATGGTAAAACATTTTTACCAGTGTACCTAAATGGAAAGATGACATGAAGTTAAGAAATCCCATAAATGAAGAGGGAGGAGGTCATGCTGACCATTTCGCTGTCCTGCAATCCTTCAAGTGTCTCTTATTCCAACAGATTATTTGTCCGTATTGCACAAAGGAACAAAAAGCAGTCATTCTGTGGTAAACCTATCACAACTAGGGAACAGTTTATTTAATTAAAATTCTAGGGGAAAAGAAGAGACAAGCTTTTTATCAGATTTTGCAAGAAAGACCAACTTGTCTATACATTCCTCAAAGACAGATTGGGTAAATAAAATCTGTCACCTGGTATTTACAGATAAGGCAGAGCATTTCATTCGGGGGAAAAAATACTTAGTTCAATATAGAAAAGCCTTCCTTTTAGCTCTTGAGAAACAATATAATCACATTTCAGCACAGTCCTTACAAATACATTTAAGAGTTTGCCTTATGGATCTCCAGAAAGCACTGCTTCTCTCCAATAGCCTTATAGCAATATTGGTGGTGGTATTTTTGGAGAACTTCATCTAGCAAGTCAGACACAGGACATTTGACAAGTCTGTACTGCTAGAATGCCTATTTAACAGAGGGATGGAATAGGACAAGAGGATGCAATACAAGAGGAAATGGTCTCTAATTGCACCAGGTGAAGTTTAGATGGAACAGTAGGAAAAACTTCTTCAGCAAATAGATGGTCAGGCATTGGAACAGGCTGCCCAGAGAAGTGGTGCAGTCACCACCCCTAGAGGTATATAAAAGACATTTAGATGTGGCACTTAAGAATATGACTTAGTGGTAGACTTAGCAGTGCTGGGTCAAAGGTTGGACTTGAAGACCTTAAAGGTCTTTTCCAATATAAAAAAATTTTTGATTCTATGATACTGTGGTCCAAGTAAAGAGTTCTAAAAGTAACCTTTCCCAAATTTTAAGTTGAGTTGCTGCAAGAGAGTTTCCTATCACCACTTGCAAAGCTACATCTTTGTCTCTCTACCAGTTGCATGAACTTTTCTTTTTGGGGATATATCAAAGTACATGGGAGCCAAGTGGGACAAACTGAAGAAGAGAGTGAGTGCCTTCTGTCCTCCTTCACTGATAAACAGAGATGGTTCTCCTCTCCTAATGAATGATTCAAATACAAGTGCCAGTATCACTAGAAAGGCACACATGCATTCCAACCTTTTACGCCATGGATAAGAAGTGTAGGATTAGGCCATGAAGCAAATTATTCACAAGCACACATCTATGAGGGAGAGATTTCTGACTACATTATTCACCTGACCAAAAACCAAAGAAACAAAAATACAAAAACTGCACAACAAACAAAACTTTGTTGAATACATAAATAGCTTGCTTAGAAGTTATCTGTAAGTCATACAGTAGCATTCCTGCAGGAAGGCAGTTACAAGAACAGAAAAATAGCATTAAGCTATATCTACATATAACACTTAATGTTTTGAAAAAAAATATTTATAAACCACTTTTTTCTGTTCCCCCCACACACACTTTTTTTATCAAGCTCTGCTGCACAAACACTCTGTTCAATGAAAATCCTCCAGAAAACAGATACTTATTCTATAGGTACATTTATTCCAAGGTGGAAACTCCATTTAAACTTTCTCAGAAAACACATTTGAACACAAGATGAATAAGAAATACCTATTTAAAAAGTCATTAAAAGTGAGGAAGCAGCAGCAGCAGCTCTATTTGTTTTGCTGGCTAGATGGATACCAACAACATCTAAAGGAATTAAGAATCCCGTAAAAGAAGACTGAAGACCTCAAGG
The DNA here is from genome assembly GCA_013396695.1 of Sakesphorus luctuosus. Lineage (NCBI taxonomy): Eukaryota > Metazoa > Chordata > Aves > Passeriformes > Thamnophilidae > Sakesphorus > Sakesphorus luctuosus. The sequence goes on from VWZD01003740.1 coordinate 18,707, forward strand.
AAAACAATTACCTGCATTATAGTAATTGGTAATTTTGTCAGTTAGTGGCTTCCACTTGGTGGATACAATAAGCAGTAATTTTGGTAACCTGCAATCCATTACCATAAGCACACAAGACAAAAACTCAATTCCCACTCCAGTATTATAGAAATTATAGCAGAGATTTATAACAATCCCAGATTTATAACAGTTCCAGATTGTTAGCCAAGGTCTGAGAGAAGGAATAGTCTAAGCATTGCATAACCTATCTTTGAGATAAATGTAGGCCCACTCTAGCACAATGAATCCAAACATACAGTAGTTGATGTAATGCCTGAGCACTTCACAAGTAGACAGGTCTTAGTAAGCAGTGCTGACTAGCTCATCCTCTAAATTATTTTAGTTCTTCAGTGCAGCATAAAATTTAGTGACATCTATACACCAAAATTCAAAAGTTAATTGGCTCGATATTACGGTCTTCATGTTATGCTTAGGGAAACCAGCAGGCAGAGCAAGCAAAGACACTTGCTCAAGATTATACAGCTGACTCACACAAAGGTGGAAGCAAAAGTGCAGCCTATCAGTTCAAATGTATGTAAACATCTCTGCAGTTATTAGATGCTTGTAGAGCATACCAATATAAATGTGGGATTTCTCCCTATCTGTGAGTTTTGGGGGTAACAACAAAACACACTTCTTGTCCTGGAATGTTCCTGAAGGCTTCTGACATGGTTTCTGGAGTTCACCTTCTTCCACTGAAGTTTTCTCATACAGGACAGAGAAGCGTGAGTCTTTGGGAATTTTCCCTGGCACATTCCCTTTCCTCTATCAGCGCATACCATTTCATGATAGAGAGCTTTTCCTGATGCTCCTACTATTTCTTAGTGATGACACCCCAGTGTCAAACTCTCTGAGTATCCATAATAGCTGTCCTGCTGTCTCAGTTCTCTACTCTGCCCCAAGTAACAGGCTAACTCTACTTCAGGCACCAACTCTGAAATTATGAGGTGAGAAGGAGAGAAATCATCTGTTATGTCCAGATAATCCTGAAACACACCACCAGGAGACCTAAGCACATGGAGTTTGTCTTGGTCACCCTGTCTTCCCTGCAACTCTCTTTTCTTCCTGACCCTCATTTCATATGTTATTATTTGGAACAGAATATTTCAAATGCCTTTCTGCAAAAGCCAGAAAGGAACAGGCTGCCCAAGGGAATAGTGCTGTCACAGTCCCTGGAGTTATTTAAAAGATGTGTATGGGGCACTTAGGGACATAGTTTAGTGGTGGGCTGAGGTGTGCAGGGTGAGCAGTTGAACTTGATGTTCATAATGGTCTTTTCCAAACTAAATGATTCTATGAAAGAAAGTTGGGACAGGTGCGGCAAAAAGTGAACATCTAAAGAAATCAATGCAGGGAAAGGCTGGGAGCTCTAAGAAATCATAGCAGGAGTCTAAGAGCCTAAAATTTCACTACATAAGTCAAGCTCCTAAATGCTCGAACTATGGGACGTTAGATATACAAGGGAAGTGTCTGCCTGGGCCAGACAGCTGAATCAATATTAAAAGGCATCAAGTAGGAAATGTTTAACTGCACTTTGAATAGCTAATTTAAGGAAGATGAATCTTATCCTTAGGGCCACATTTTGCATCCTTGCCTCCTTCTGAGTAGTACATTGCTTAATCCAAAATGACTACTTGCAAAGTATATATCTTTGCAAAATGAGCAAGGGTATTACAAGCTGACACTTAAACTATATAATTCCAGAGCCAGGGAGTAGCTTTTACTGTATGCAGAACAAGCTTTGATTGTGCTGTTAGACACTACTGAATATACAAATATTAAGTAGGGAGTAAATAAGAGGTCTAAGCAAGCAAAGAACACTGAACTCAATATTTGTTGCTGAGTTCTCCTAATGACAAAATGTCAAGTAAAGAAAGATGGATTTTTTTTCCTCCCCTTAATCTTTGTGGTTTCTTTCTTAAGCTAAACTTTTACACTAGAAAAGTGCTGCCATATTCTTATGCATACAAAAGGACATAGAACAACTGAAAAAAGACCTTTGTTATCATGATTACAGACTTAATGACAGTCAAATAGTTTACAGCAGCCTGGTAATATAAATATTGTATGATCCCATCCAGCTGATTACAATACTCTGCATGCAATAGTTGTGGACAGAGTACTGAGTTTAGTGCTGGAGATGTAATACTGAACAATGACACTGCACATAAAATTTATAGTGAAATTTACAAGTGAGTTTTAAGTACAAAAATAAAATTATCATCATAAAAGAAGAAAAATACATGTATTATTAACTTCTACTACTAAGAAATTGACCAATAACAGCATCAAGTCAGACAAGGTGTAAATTATTAAACAGAAGTAAACCACACCATTACCATCTGCTAGTAGTAGTTGAGTATGAATACATATATTCATAGTCCTTAAGGCATCATTACATCATCTAATCTGATTTCCAGAACTTCATCAATTAAGTTTTGCCCATTTTTCCTGTGGCATGCTAATAACCAAGATTTTACTGTGGTCAACAGAATAAGAAGTTATGATCTCATTTGAGCCTCCCACACCCAAACTCTGAACTATTGCTTCCTATGATCCACTGGTTACAGTGTACTTAAACCAGTGGCCAATAATTAGAATCCAAAAGGAAGGTCAGTAGGTGGTACTGTGGTTTTAACAAGTTGAGTGGAAGAAGTAAAATCAACTAGGCTGAAAATAAACCAAACCACATTCCCCAAACAAACAAACAAAAAAATAAAATCAGTTCCACTTAGGGAAAAAAAAATTAGACTATTTGTGGACTGTTACTAAGCCTAACTGGAGCTTAATTGTCAGAAAGAACATTTGGTATTAATTTCAAATTTTTAGGAAATACACAATCGACCCTTCCCCTTGGCAGTTTGTTTCAAAGGTTAATCACTCTCAGCATAAAAATGTGTGTCTTATTTCTAATTCGAGTTTATGCATCTTCTGCTTCCAGTCATTAGTTCTTGTTATGATGCTTCCATTATATTAAAGTAGCCCATTAGTACATTTTCTCAAGCCTGTCAATCTTTTTTTATAGCTCATTTTCACGTTATCTTCAGGTTGTTGTTTCATTAAATACCAACATCAAATTGTGCAGTGCAGCAGAATCTGTCTCAACGTTACTTTTATTACTGAGCAATGGAGCTAAAAATCNTTTATTACTGAGCAATGGAGCTAAAAATCGCTACTTTGCTGCAGATCTACTAAGATGTAAAAAAAAAAAAAAATGTAGTAAATATCTGCAAAGACCATCTCTTGACAGCAAGGCAGCAGCTAGTATTTCTATACTGTTTCTGCAATCTCTTTCTAAAACTTCTAATTATATAGATTTCTCAAGCCTTCCTTCCAGGTTCTCCAAGACACCTCCTAAAATACGACAACTCACCTTTATTATAAGCCAATCATGTTGTGTTTTATGCATAGGAGAATATGGAAAATACTTAATTCAGTCCATCACTGTACCTAACTTAAATATGCTTGAAAACAATCACCTCGCCTCCTCTGCCCTCTTTGCATCTCAGAATCCATTGCCTTCAAGACTTCTCAGACCTTGCAATTTCCTAAACTTCCTAACATTCGGTCAGCGAAATTTTCTAGACTTTATTCCCTTAGCCTCAAATTCCATGAAGTATGATGCAAAAAATTAGAAACATTAATCAAGCTAAGGTTTCACCACTACTGTTAAAGCAGTAGGCAGGTCTCCTTTCCTCGTTTTGCTGGTGATCAGCAACTGTGTAGTCTGTCTTCCTTTAAGCACTATCACCAATAATACTACCTTGTTACTATTCAGAGGGCTACATGTATGGCATTAAAAATAAGCTCAAATGTAGTGCACATGTTTATACAAGAAGTTAGATAGCATTCAACAATGCCCAGCAGTGACCAGCATGAAGACTCTGTTCAGACACAGTTCCGCAGATTAATGTACTTTTTACATTTATTGAAGAAGTGACGTAAAAGGATGAATATGTAGTGGACTTTATACTCCCTTTTGTCACATCTCACCTGGCATGAAAGCTTTACCTGCCCTAAGCAAGGGGAACGTTTAGTCTGATATATATACTCTATGTGATATACTATCTCTACTTTGACAATGTGCCTTTATGCAGTTTATTCCCTTTGATAGCATTAGGCTTGGGTCCTTCCCTGTGCCTGTGTCATCTTTTTATTACTACTACAATCTGCAGTGTCATACCTATGAAAGCATATCATCTATATCATCAGATGGACAAATGAAAGGCAGTGTCAATATTCCACCATAACATGTCTACATTAGAGATACAAATCACAGTTTCCAAGAATAAAATTTCAGATTTTCCAAAACCTGGTTATACATTTTCTGTTTACAATATATACAACAGAAGTCTTACGTGGATAATGAATTCCACAGTTTGGGCATATGCTGTGCTATTCACTGTAAAATACTGCAATTTTACCCTTTCCCCCAGTTTTAAATGTAATTGAGAGAGAGTTTTTCTGTGATATGTTTCCTTCAACTTCTATCTGGTCTCTTAATGTTACGTCATTATTATGAATATTAATAGTGGAAAGACAGGACTTTTCTTATAAAACTCCATTTATATAATGAGTTCTCTCAACTGGAGTATACCAAGTATACTCTATTTCCTATGTTCATATGAGATTTTCAACAAGTATCAGGAGTTTAACTGGAAAAAGCTTACACATTTGACTGACTTCACAAACACAACTCTCTCAGATATAAAATATTTTCTTAAAAAAAAAAAGAAAAACCAAACCAAACCAACAAACAAACAAAAAAAAACAGATCACAGAATCACAGACTATTCTGAGTTGGAAGGGACCCACAAGGATCATCGAGTCCAACTCTTAAGCCAATGGCCCACACAGGGGATTGAACCCATGATCTTGGCATTATTACAACCAAGTTTTAACCAACTGAGCTAATCTCAGGGTCATGAATACAAATATCTAGGAAAGGAATAAAGAAACACCAAAAGAAAACTTCATTGTATTATACTACATACTCATAGCGACTTTACATCTCAAGGGCTGTGCAGTAGTGCAATATGATCCTCTGTCAACACAGACCTAAGTAAAATTAGAAAGTCTTCAAAAAAGGAAGATGAGAGAATTAGATTGATTCTGTACAAAGCAGCAGGGTTAGACTTGAAGGTCTCCTGAAAGCCTTCCAACCTGAATTTTATGAATGAATAGGTGCAGGCTTATTAGTCTGGATAAAGAGAAGTACAGGAAGCAGCTGTCTCCTAAACCATAATTGGCATGGAGTGAAAAGGTCTGAAATGATCATCGCCTCTTCTGGCACAACAGTTAAGTTGTCCCAAATGAAAATTACTAAATGAAAAATTCAAAACAACCGAAAGTAGTTGATTCATCATATTGCTTGTAACAAAACTATAGAACTCCTAGCCACAGGATGCTGCAAGTTAGTACAAGTTCAAGGGCAGCCTGGGTATCTTCATGGAACAGAACTCCTTTGAGGGCTAAAAAAACCACACAGAAAGCCCTGCTAGCTCAGGAACTTTCCAAATTATAAATGGTTTGAGGCTGGGAAAGTAATGAAGTATTACTATGTACTTGCCTCAGTCTTATACTCTCTCTCAAGTATTTGCATTTCCCTTCCAGACACTATCAGACACAAGACACCAAGAGAGACAAATGTCCTGCCTGTCCCAGTACAACCTTCTCATTACATTACCTTCCTTTGTCCTTAAGCTAAACCGTTGACTTCCAACGTTTTAATCTGAATTTTGCTCATGAGTCTTTCAGCATACCCCTTCATTTTCCCAGTTTCAGTTAAAACAACTCCCCAATAAATCTTGTCTCGACTTAAATCTGCACGTGAAAGATACTTTCTTGAACCAAGTTTTACAAATAATTAATATATTTTAATTACATTTCTGAATTTTCTTAGAAACCACTTATCTGTGATTATCATGGCCTGACAGGTTTTCACAGTATGCTGCCTAAAGAGTATGTCTACCCAACTCCCACAGTTGAAGAAACAGCACAGCTCACTCTTGCTCTCAGTGGAGTTTATGTCAATGTGATTGCAATGAAAGATCATCGGATGTTCCCATGCATCCTACACACACACACACACGTTCCCTCCCCCTTGCAATTGTTGCTAATAGGCAATGTGATTTGTCCTAAGAACACCAGGTGGGAATGGCAGGAGGAACTGTCAGGATGTTGAATAATTAATGAATTCCACAGATGGGGGCCTAGGAGGATTTTCATTGACTTTGGTGCAATTGGCTTGCAAAAGGGTGTAAAATGCTGCCAGAGACTGGATCAACGGGGAAAACTGTTCTTCCAAGGCTGCAGCCAGCTTCCCAGTGGATCTGCTTCTGGCAGTGATGCCTGCAGGGTATGTCCAGCCCAAAGACAGGGAACACTCACTTTTGGACAGGTCTGTAAAAGCGCTAGGATCTGGTAACAACCAGAGATAAAACCTGAAGTAGCTCCATAGGTGCTTTGTGGCTTTGTACATTCTGCAAGGCCAAAGACTGCAAACCTGTGTGTTTTTAGCCAAACCTGTGTATAATAACCCTTTAGACCTGTTTATGTTATATACTGCATTGATGATATTTAGATACTTTATTAGCTATAAATCTAATCAAAATCATCCCCATAATCAGTGTCACACTTCTTATGCCTGATCAAGAGAGCTTCTCCCTATTACTCTGCCACAGTCAATCAGTAACAGAAGCTGGATTAGCCCTCAAAGTGAAATATTACATAAACTAGCAACTGAAAAACTCCAAGTTTCACCTGCAGTTCTGCTCAGGAGCAAAAGGCAGTTGACCACAAGGAAGCTGAACTAAGCATCTCTGGAACACTGTTGCATGGTACCAGAATGGACACGTTTGCTTTGCCTTTAGTGTTAATACACATAATCAAGTTTTACCCTCTAGAAATATCTAGTTATACTAATCAAACACTTAATAATTGGCCTTGACATGAATACAATAATCCTGTCCTTATGTGGTTAAAATTTAGAGTAAAGGTGTGAAAACAGTGACTAAGACAGTATTCAAATCAAAGTCTACTATGTCTTTAGGATTGATCTCTCTGTTAAATTCAATTGACACAGCTGAGCAGTGAAAATAGGTTTTATTTAGTTTGCATTAACTAAAATGTCACATCTGATATCACTTTGCCCACTTCATGTTTTGCCTTTAATTTTTAAGTCTGCCTAAGTTCTGAGTTTGTTCCTTCCTAGGAAATGAAGGAAAACAAACAAACAAAACCCCCCAATCGAACAAAAAGCCACATGCACAAAAAAGCCCCTCACCAAACAGGATTCTCTTTGAATGCATTCTTAAAGTGTGCAGTTAAATCTTTTTTTTTTTTTTTCTCACAGACCCATGTCTTTAAATATATTTGAAGGAAGATGACATAAAAACACGCTCTATACAGTTAAAATGAACAAAAACATATTCTTCTTTAGTTTGCATGGCAAATTACAGCTATTTTCTGTGAAAAGGTCCGATCACCTTCCTGGGTCATCTCATTCCATCACCTTTTAGGTATTTCTTATTGATAAGCTTAAAAAGCCTCTGTAACTATCTACAGTTTCTGTGATGCTAAGCTATAAACACAGAAAACTAAAGAAGACTGAAGTACTGTAGCTGCAAACAAAGAGACAATATCATTCACTTGGAAATTCCATATACTCGATTCTACAGAGGTCACATTAAATGCTGAGCACAACAATTCAGGTGAAGGCCTCGCATAAAAGTGCTAGCAGGTCAGTGGTTATTATGTTTATCCTTCCAGCAAATTCTAAGGCCCCTTAAGTCCAAATATTTAAAAACAAGCTGTCATTCTGAACACTTCGAATTTTATCACTTAGAGTAAAGCAATCTTTCTAGTACTCTATCTCCTGTTTCCAAACATACCTGGCACACAACAACACTTGTACACGGGCATTGAAACATACAGGAAGCACAAAGGTTGAACCATTCAACACCTAGTACCTCCAAATATCAACTGTCTAATTATGAAACAGTAATTTTCTTTGAAACTCTGATCTTGGATAGAAGTTTATCCTGGTAGAAATACACTACTGGCATACTCGATTTCAGGTTATAGAAAGATCCTCCAATGTTGTAATGAATACTATGTCTTTATTAGTCTCTGATTTATTGACTTACATTCCCACTATCATAAAGGAAAGGTACCACAAAGTCAATTCAAACAGAATGAAATGCCTGTTATGGGAGAAAACATGAGTAACTAGAGAGAAAAAGTATATAAAGAGACATATTTATATTTTATTTTGCACTTCAGAAGACAAAAGTAGTTCAATTTTCCTGTGTATGGAGATGCTTTATAATGAACTTTGTACAGACTAAATACTCTTCCATTCAGACAAATACATTTTACAAAACAAAAGGAAGTTCTTAATATTTGTGGACAGAGCATTAGAAACAAGAATTCCTTCTATCAACACTTGCTGGCTCTCAATGTCATATTGTGGCAAACCCAAATAAAATCAGAGATGACCAGTTTTTCTGTAGTTTTTTGCATGGTAGCAAGGTGGCATGTGCAAATCATAGGTAAATTAATGCTGAAGAAATAATTTGGTTCCATTTTTTTATATAAGTGCTAGACAGCTGTGATTTGCTTTCTTTCTTTGCAACATAAGCAAGGTAGCCAAATCTTCCATGTGAGGAATAGATGCTTTAAATGCAAGCAATTTATATAATCATACCCTTCTCACATTTTTGGGGTCTGGTAAAAGTAATATTTTAACATAGCAGATTGCCAACAAGCAGATTTAGCAGAGAGAGCAAGCTACAACCAAACACTGCAGAAAAGTTATAAGAGGTTTTTGAATCTAATATTTTCTATTTTGAAATTATTTTTTCCCATCACAGTCATTGGACTACTTATGCAATATTACATTAATGAAAAAAACCTGTTTGCAGGTTCTTGGCAGTTCCTTTGTATCAAGGGGATTTAATAACACACGTGGATTCAGTTTAGACTAGATTGCTAATGCAGTCATTTAGTTTTGAGATTTCAACAGAAGAACATATTGCAAAAGCAGCTCATGATAGATATAAAGATTAGGGGGAAAACAAAGCTGATTTATATGATGGGAAAACTTTTTAAATAGTTAATTATTTTGTCAGTGAGGAAGATTAGGTTTAGGGAATTACTACAATTTCTACATAACTATTAAGAAAGAGAAACACAGAAAGTAACATAAGCAGATGATGCCTTAAATACCATGAATTAAGTACATATCCCAGGCATTTTAATATTATGTAATATATGAGCTAGAACAAGAAAAAAAAATAGAGTTTTCACCAACTGAGCAAGTGAAGACATGGTGGCACTCTAGCTGATCGTATACCAACACATTCTCTCTGTTGCCTGAAGATAAAAAGCAGACCATTGAAAATCCCATTTCCCTTTGCAGCATTATTAAATGCTCCAGAGCAGTTAGGTGGAGAAGATCAGTTTTAGGATCCCAAGGCAGGCTTCTAAAGCAAGAAATTAACTAGCTAGACTAACACTTAGCTTCATTCCTATGGTTTTGAATTACATTGGCTGGTACAAGCTTCCACAATTGTGACTTCTGTGACTTCAGCTGCTAGAAAGGTCACTGGTGGGGTTGCCTCCACCCAACAGTGCTCAAGCTGCAGCTTTGTCTAGGAGCACCTGTATAACTGAGGACAATCTGAGAACAGGTAGGACAACACTGCTTCCTCCTCCACTGCGGACTATATAAATTACCATTTTACAGGAGCAGTCTCAAGCTCATTGATGGTAACTGAGGTGCTTACATGCTACTGCAGTACAAATAGTAATATTAAAGTAATTTCCTGTAGGAAATTGCTCACTGTTCAGCTCAGAAAACCAAATGCCATGTTCTGATAACCTGCACTACCTTATGTTACAATGGCCTAAGACAATCTTGTATTCAGTAGTTGGAGATTATGTTGATGAAAAAAACTGTCTCTGAACACTGGCAGAAAGTAAAAAAATTGCCAGTTCTTAAATTAAGTTACTTAAACTAGTAATTAAAATAACTGACAGTTCTAATGGTGGGTACCGTGACATACTGGTAAATAATTGCCTGCTTCATTGGAAAGACCCTCCTATTTCTATTACAGCAGATAGTGACCAGGATGTTCTAGAACTCATTCTTAGTTTCACAACACATGCATGAGCTTAATCATGTTTTAATTTGTCTACACTGGGAGGTTCTTATAGGATGAAAATTAAAAGGATGAAATCCCTATTAGATCAAACAGCAGAGTATTTTTCTTCCAATAATTTATTTGAACAGCTATTGACACATTTTCCTATAGTTTCTAATTTTTTCTATTCTATGAGGTTTAGAAATGTCCTTTGTAGGGTGAGGGGACAGAGAGAATTCCATTTATTGGAGAAAGAGCACTACAAAATGGAGTAGCAAGTCCCAGTTAGTGAGAGCCTCACTCAGCAGTTGGTTATAGGATAGCCTGGAATGTTATATACTATCATAACAATTTGTGATTAAGGTCACCCAAGGAGAAGGGTGATGTGTCTACAAGGACAGCTAAGGAACATTTATAGTGCAAGACTCAAGCTCATTTTCAGAGATAGGCAAAATCCTGCCAAAGCACTTGCATTTTGCACATCAAGCTTTTAAAAGAACAAACTTCACACAGCTGTCCTGAAAAATAAAATATCCATTTAAGCTGTAATTTTTACAGGCTTGATAATTTTCACTTTTGCTCAGCTACATAAAATAAACATGGTACAGGTAACATTACTTTTAATTAAGTCATGAGACTGACATAAGGTAGTTTCTTATACTGAGAACAGCTATGTAAGACATTTGTGATTTATTAATTGGAACATTTTAAATTCCAAATATTTTTGAAGCTAGAACATAGAACAACACCTCATTCTTTGAATACATCTTGTTAAAGGGCCAAGGTCTTGTCACTTTCCCATGAGGAAATTGTCACTTCGTATTGTGCGCTTGAATTTATAGAAGCAATAACTCAAGTGAGCCAATGTTTCAATTACAAGGCTTCATATGAGTATCAAAGTACTTTCTTTCTTCTCTCAGTTATCGAGGTTTCAGTCTCAATGGATCTGTGACTTGCTCTACATTGCACTTCCTCTTCTCATATTATAAGTTATATTCTTCAAAGTCAAAGTACTGTGTGACTAAAGTATTTCTAGGTCACAGAAAAAACTAGGATGAAACACGTGGTATAAGACAGTTTTACTTGACATAATTGGTCCGAGTCAAGCAAGTCAACGGTATCTGTTCAAAAAGTAGTCTCTTCACTTGTGTTCCCAGAACTGATAAAACAGGCCTAGACTTAATTAGTCTTTATGATGGTTACTTTGTATCACAGCAAAGAAACATAATAATAATTTATTAGCTGATACTGTATATGACACCTAATCTTTACATTCTGTTTTAGGATCTTACTCTAATTGTAATTGTTGTCCTCCTTCTTATCCTTAAGGCTATCTGCATGGAAGGATTCAACTAAGCATTCATCCTTGTGCTCTCTAATCACCTTCCAAACCATCCTATAGGAACACACTAATCTCTTGATGGGATGTTTGGGCTCTATCCACTGCGTTTTTCAAGAATTGTCATCTCTATCAGGACTTTTTCTTCTCTCACCCGGCACGTTCCACGCCGCCCCTCCCCCCCTCCTCCCAAAATGTTAAGTGTCTTCAAAAAGAAAAAGAAAAACACATGGGGAAGGTGACACCTGCTTTACCCTGATTTTTAGCTCTATGGTAGTCATGGTAGAGACACTGTACATGTACAAGTCAGTTAGCTAAATGTTGATGTAGGAAACTCATCAACGTAGCCAAAAATGTCATATCACAGTCACATCTGCTATCTATCCTCACCCACTCATGATTTTTCTGCTCTAGATGCATCTTTTTCTTTTGCTTCAGAACAATGAACTAAAACTATGCCGCATAAAAAACCCGAACACCAAACAAGTGATTTCTAAACACTTAGGTAACTCTGAAAGTTTACCAGATGTATAGTCTTGCTTCCAATAATCACTCTTCCCTCCCATTTGCCTTGGCACAGCAACAAAAACTTTAAAGTAATACTAAATAAAAAAAAATGGAGACTATTTTTTTGGGATGTCTAGGTGAAGAAACTTCAAATTTAAGGCAGGAGAAGAACATCTAACTACTCAGGGGGAAAAAAAAACCACTAAAACCATTACAATGGCAGCCCTCTGTCCCAGGGTCAATTGATAACAGTATTTCCAGAATAAATAAAAGCATTTCAAATCAAACCACTATTTGTATAGATCACCCATCCTAAAAAGCATTTCTAAGCATCCTAAAGTCATACTCTTATCCACACTGATATGCCTTCTTCACATCACTCTGAATATAGCATATAGGAAAAGCTATGTACTGTCTGTAAAGTAGGAATAAGAACTGGAAGTCTGAGGGGACTTTGCTCTTTCTTTTTGTTAATGCCTTGTTTTTGTGTGTCCAGAGAAGGACAATGAACCTAGTGAGGGGTCTGGAGCACAAGTCCTATTGGGTGTGGTTGAGGGCACTGGAGTTGTTTAGCCTGAAGAAAAGGAAGTTCAGGGGAGACCTTATTGCTCTCTACAAATACCTGAAATGAGCGGTTTGGTCCCTTCTTCCAAGTATCAAGTGATAGGACAAGAGGATATAGCCTCAAGTTATGCCAGATGTAGTTTTGACTAGATATTAGGAAGAATTTCTTCACACCTTCAAAGCACTGTAATTCAACAAAGGGAGATGGTCCAGGGGAAATCACCACCCCTGGAGGTCTTTAAAAGATTTGTAGATGTGGCATTTAGTGACATGGTTTAGTGCTGGACTCAGTCGTGTTGGTTTAATGGTTGGACTTAATGATCTTGGAGGTGCTTTCTAATGTAAAGCATTCCATGATTGTATAGGGGTTTATTGTGGTGAGGGGTTTTTTTCTGTGGGGAGTTTTTGGGGGTTTATTTGGTTTGATTTGGTTTTAAACTCTTCACTTGGAAATAAGAAGACCTTTTTTTCATATTTCTCTCAAGAATTTGAGCTTTAGTTGTTCTGGAGTTTAGTCTGCAGCTTCTATTTTTGAAAATTAAAATTATTTCTCTATATGCTGATAATGTACAGCCTTCAATAATAAAATACCTTTCTGGAAAGCATTTTCAACCTTCTGCTAGATAATATCAGTTATTCCCCTCCAGATAAAGATGTCAATTTGTTGACCTGAGCATGAAACTGTTTGTTATTTTGAAGAAGCACATACAGAGGTTTATATTAGGGGATGTATGTCCAGAAAAATAGCACAATAGGATAAAAATGGAAAAGTAAGTACAGATCCTACAAATTACTGAAAGTCAAACATTATGCACACAGAATAATATCAAGTGCTGCAGAGTTCATTTTCTCAAATTTTTATCTCATTTTGCTCCAATCTTTTTAAAGTCATGATTTTTTTCAAAGATGTGAAGAATTCTCACTTTAAAATGTACTACTGTGTGTCTAGGTTAAAATGTATTGATCAAGTTTTCTTGAAATTTGGGGGTGTTTCAGTCAAAAATTCAGGAACTAAAAGAAAGTCTAAAAAATCACTGTTTGTTTCAAGACATAACAATCAAAACGTTCAATACCCCTCAGTACAGCAAAACTAACCAAGATTCAAAAAAATGAAAACACCAACACAAAATTCACTTACCCCAGCAGTGTCTCCTTGCTGTTTATGAACTCTATTTTTATTATCAACTGATAAAGAAATCATGTAATTACCCTGATGTCCTCTGTAAATTATATGAATGTATAAACAGACTATACAAATAATGAATTAAATTATGAAATAAAGAATAACTACATCTAATGGCTTCTTTCATTCATCTGAACCCTACTTTAAACCACCTGTTTCAGAGCAAAACATTATGCTCATTCTTTTTGTTTTCATTCATGCGTTAGGGACAATAGGCTATAATTAGAAAGCTGTGACCATTTATAAACCTTACAAACTTGTGGCAAAGAAATTGTAACAAAATAGATTTATTTTCTTTAGCAATCCTATCTTTTGCTGCACTGTTAAGCACTTTTCATGCTCAATTTCCATTTTATTCCCATGATTTGAGTGTCAGGAAGCCTCTATTCATCTTGTTTCCCACCATAGGAGCTGAAATGGATTTTCTGTAAACAATGGTTCATCCTATAGGTGTGTGTGCCATTGAGGTTCTGTGTTATTTATGAAGTAATTTGACTCAGATAATGTAAAAACACCCAAACCCAACTGTGAAACCCCATTGTTGTCTGATATCCTTTCATACAAGTGTGCTGAATGAAAAGCATTCCTTTTAGGTGCCAGCACTTGGTATGTACATAAGAGTAAAAGGAATTGTCTTGGTCATCCAGCATTCGACCTTTACCAGATATACTGGACTACTGTTCTAAAAATTTTTCATGTCTGTATCAGTCCTTGTTCTCAGCAGACAGCACATCACCTCAATGTGCTCTGGTGACAAGCCTCTTGAATATTTATGACACAACATCTCCATACTGGTTCTCATGTGCATTTTAACTTGTCTTTTCTCAACCCTTTCTCTCCTGTTCTCTTTCTGTCTTTGTCTAATAGACCTCTAAGTTTTCCTGTTTTTCGGGTATTAGTTAAATTCCACTTTGTGAGATCATCTGTTAAGCCTTTACTTCTAGTTATTCCTCAGTGCAGAAAGCTTTTTTACAACTGTATTGTTTTCTGCTCTAGCAAGTCTTGTTTGCTGTCCTTCTGAGTGTGAGCATCTATGGACTGCCCTTCTGCTCTAGAGTTTTGCTTCCTTAATATTTTATTTAGAAAATATTTGCAAACTTTAAGATTATCATCTATTCTTTTCCACTGTATTCCTTAGCTGCAACATGTCACTTCCTACACCTGAATCTAAACAAAGTATAAACCACAAGATGTAAGAAATATTAGACATTCTATTAGTGCAGGATTACAATGCTGAGCCTCAATGATGAGTCACATCATGCTTTTCTTTTCACTTTACAGTAGTTATAGCTTGTTTATGTAAAACAAGTGATGCTTCTGCTCTGCAATCACAATGGACATTCAATGGCTTAGTGGAAGTGGCAAAGAGTAAAAGTTCATTTAGGACTTATAAGTATCAGGCAACTTTTCTTGAGCAATTTGGCACTTCAAGGAAGTGAATAACGCCACATTCTCTCAAAAGTGAAGGGAAACCTAAGGAAGAAGGCAATTTTATCAGCTGCTGTTGTTTTAACAATAAAACCAGCACATATCCCCATCTATAGTTGCCGAACCTGTGTCACAAAGCCTAATATTTTGCCTCAAGATATTTTTCCTCATAGTTTGACTAGACTGTCTGAAACTGCCTGTGGTTCACTACTCCACCACTGCTTTCTTTTTCTTTCCCTTAACTTTAGAGGAGGAGAGGTAGAACTGCCTTTTAAGTTCAGCAGCAAAGTTGCTCTTTTCCTTCACCCAGCTGGGTCCTGTCATTGCTATTCTATGGCATTTTAGCATTGAACTGGAAAAAAAGCCTGTTATGCCCAGAAGCCCATTGTTGTGACTAATAGCAGGTAATCACCTTCACCACCAAACCACTGAGATCTAGAGGCATCCAGGGCAGAAATTGCTGTCAGCCCACATTTTGCACATATATCCAACCCCTCATTTCTACTCAACCTAAATATAATGGTGAATTTAATTGGGCACAATCTGAACTATAAAGGATTAGGGATGGAGAGGGTGGGGGTGGACCCCAAACCATAATTTCCACTGTGGATGTTCCAGATAAGCATCCTGATAGGAACAAGACAAAAACATTCTACTTGACAATCCAACCATAAAGTCATGAAGCTATGGTATTATTGCTAACGTTTTAGCGTCTTAACTCAGGGAAAATGACTATGCCTTGATTGCTATATGTGAATACTTTAAATCACAGAAGGGTAAGTTCATACTAATTTACATTCTTTGTACATCTATTAGACTACTGCATTTCTGTTGAAATACAGATAAAAAATGTCCCTTATGCTTTATAATGTGTATAAAACAAATTACAGTGGAGGTAGTTCAGTGTATAAATCTCAATTTATTAATATTGTATTTTTAACTCACTTTAAGGGATCAATTTTCTCCCCTTTCCAGAAAGCAAGAACTTCAAATACAATATTATTTGTATGAGATTAACAATCTAGTGTGATTCCAATACCCTTAATCATGTTGAACAGCACTTTGCTTTGCTAGTACCCTGAGTTAGTATTTGCAGAGAAAATGACTACCTAACAGCAGAAAGAATGTCAGAATAGGATTTGTAATAAAATTAAAATTAAAAAAAAAGAGAGAAAAAGAATGTCATAAAGTATAACTATTTTAAGAATATTAATATAATAAAATGGTAATAGTGTTCCTTACATGTCTGTTAGATAGATAGCAGCAATTCAACATGCACAAGATTGTTGCATTGTCACTGAGATCTAACAGTATTTTTTGATCCTTTATTGCTGAAAAATTACAGATATTTGTTTCCTAGAATGAGACTGAGTCCTTAAAAAGCAAAGAAAAATTGTTTCCTGTAACCCTGCAGGTAAATTTATCATCAGAGGTGAAACAGGATTTTCTCTGCAATAAGGGCAGCAGGAAGAGGGTCAGGAGACTGAATGAAGTTTACACTGTATGTTTTATTTTTCAAGGTGTGGTTAAAAGTGTTTATGCAAGGTTGAACTGTCAAACTGGCTGTGTTTCCTTCATCAGTTCTTTGCTCTTGTTACTTGCAGAAGAACTGATACTTCTCAATTGTTACTTACATAATATACCTTAATGAGACTGAAGAAATATTATTAGGTAGGAAGAGAGTTATAACTAGAAACTGGTACACCTTAATTGAAAAAAATCACTTATAATCACATTACATAGCACATTTGTTGATAAGGGAATAATGAAATACCCTATCATTACCTGAGTGCCCTGCAATGATCCACAGACTTCTGTTGAACAGTATGCATAATTTTCATAGGAAGTCAGATTTGCGAACATAAATGTGTCATTATCATAAAAAACATTATATCAAAAAAGGGTAGTCAGCTATGTCAAAATAGAAAACAATCCAAGTTTTATAATTATTTAGGAAGTTTATTCTTTCCCTCAAATTACTGTTTTCAAAATAGGATATCATCGATATGTAAATTTCCATATATTTGGAACTATCAGCAAGCGTAAGATTCTTTCTGATTATGCTGGGAAAGTTATAAATCCACCAGTTTTATGCGAGTAACTACATAATGAACAGAAAATTTTTTCAGTAAACTGATGTGCCTTGTCACCCTCAAGAAACACAGCTAAAAAAATAAATGTTTTTCCTTATGCCAATGAATATTGTAACATTTATAAACTTAGGAAAGCTGCACTTTTCCAAAATTTCAGAAGGTAAAAAGAAAAACATGAAAATTCCCTCACATTGCATATTCTCATTACATTCACAAAATGAAGGCAAAGGGAAAAACTGAAAATACAAACATGAAAAATATATGTATTTTTATTTTAAGAGTTGGATAAAGTGCTAATCTTTATTATCATCGTTCCAAAAGAAATTGAAGCCATGGAAATTGTAACAAAAGGATATTGAATTATAAAATCATGAGCTACATTAAGTTCCATCTTAATCCTACCCCTTTTAGGTTGGTATTATGATCCAGACACTCAGTAGTCGGTCATTCTGCTTTTTTTCTTTCTTTCAAAGGCTGTCCTACCTTTGGGATACATGCAGAAATGTGGAGAAAAAAGTTAACCTGTAGAAGTAGTATTCATCCATTTAATAATAACGCATTTTCATATATTCAAATACTTAACTTGTGATACATTTTTGAAGATGACACAGAACAATAAGCTTTTTAGTCAGGAAATCCATCAAGGACTTACTTTAAGAGCTTAGAATTGATTGCATCAGCTTTAAAGAATCACCTTTCCTCAAGAAAAGGTATCAAACCAAAGACTGGTATGAGGACACTATATATGAATAAGACTCTTTACCAGACCATCTTCGGGTAGATGAAAACTAAACTAGGTCTTCATGGGTGTTGCTTCACTATGAAGTTGCAAGTCCTGTGAATGCAGGTACCATCCAGTCACAGGCATAGTAGCAAAATCATGAAGTATCATTGTTACTACCTTGCTCTTTGCGTATTCTAGGGTTCAAAGATAAAAAGGAACACATATCACTGCTTAAAATATCTCTTTTCAGACCTTGACTGACCAGTCATGACTCTGGCTCCAAGGCTGGTTTAACACACTTCACAGAATCGCTTAGGTTGGAAAAGAACTTTAAGATCATCGAGTCTGACCATTAACCCAGTACTGCCAAGTCCACCACTGAACCATGTTCCTAAGCACCATATCTACATATTTTTAGCACTTCCCCAGCGCTTGACAACCTTTTCAGTGAAGAAATTTTTCCTAATATCCAGTTGAAACCTCTCCAGGCAAAACAACCTGCTATTGTTTTATTGCTTGTTACCTGGGACAAAAGACCAAGACCCACCTGTCCACAACATTCTTGCCCCAAGTTGCTGCAGCTAAAGCAATCAGCAAAGAACCAAAGGATACAAGCAGCAAATTGAAACTGTGCTGCACCACCAGGCTGTTTTGGATGTTTGTTGAGCCCTGGTTAACTAGCATTGTTCCAGCAATGCCAAAGCCAGCTTGCTGGTTGTACACAATGGCAGTGGTATTCTGCAAGCTGCTTACCCATCATGTGCCAGCATGTAGAGCATGCTTTTGTGAAGGGTGGTCTCAAACTGTGCATGCATGAGAGGGAGGAACAGGTATGCTGAATTAAACCCACTAGTATAACTTGAAAATGTTACTCATTATTTCTGCAATGAGCACTTGGCTGTTTTTACTCTTTAGCACTACCACACTGGCAAGGCATGCAAGGCCAGGATCCTGCAGAGCTCTGATATGCTCAAGGTTGTACAGACTGGTATTCTTCACGTGTGGCAATCATAATACATTAGTAAGTTAATTGATGTACTGTCAGTGAGATTCATTTGCCTATCACTCTTTCAGGGATCCCACTTATTTGCTGCTGCTGTAGATGAAGCTGCACTTGTACCACAGTCGGGCCAAGTACAAAATACAGTTATATTTCAAAGCAGGCAGATGCAGGTAATTGAGTGAGCACTTCAAAGGCTGAAAGGAAGATGGCACCAGCTCCCAGTTTGGGTGTAATGGCTGAAAATATTATAAATAACTCTCACTGGCTACCTATTGTTAGCACCACTAAAAGGGAGTGTTTTCATAAAGCATGTGCCCTGCGCACTGATTTTCTTTACTGATTTGTCCAACTGGAAATTAATTCAACCAGCAATATCAGCCCAGTTGGAAGACAGGCAGTCAGTGATGGATATCATATGTGCGTATTTCCCATAACAGGATTTAGATCTTGTATATACATCTTGTCTTTGCTTTACCATAGGATATACTATCCTGCATGATACAAGAGTGTAAGTCCATAGTTATTTTAAATTCCTGGGAAGCTGTGAAATACAGTATTCGCAAACCACATGCCTGTAAAGCTTAATAGGCTTCAGGCAAGAATAGATATGCTGTTTAGCAAACATTACATCAGAATTTTCATAAAATTAATTTCTACAGGTTACTTAATATTATCCCAAAACATTAGTAAAAGCTTTTGGCTTAACCACATCTGTGAATTTCCTCATACATATGCTAAACACAATCAGTTCATAAAAGCAAAACTAAACACTTAATATATTAAAGCACCACGGAAAAGTTCCAGACATATCATCTGACCACTAGCAGTAATAATACTGCCTCATGATAATCGTCATTTAAGATGAACATTCAAAAAATATTCCACATCCTAAGAGTGGCTACAGGCAACTTCAATGTCAGCAACTTCATATCTCTAGTCTGGTGTCAATAGTCTGCCTTCCCTTTATTTCTTCCTTCATATATGCTGCAAGAAGGTGAAGGGGTGGTCTGTCTCTGTACACACCCTGAAGTCACCAATGGCCTAAATCCCCCTCTGGCTGCTGCCTAAAGAAATGCAGGGAGACTGTCACGTGGGCAAAGGTCCTTGAGTAGCAGCATACACCATGCCAGGGCTCTACACTGCAATTGCCAGATACTCATCCATTCCTCTACCCATTCCTCTCTCCCAGTAATGGATAAAGTTCATGGGCACTCCTGGAGCCTGCTACCACACTGCACATCATGTGTACCTCTGTAATGTGTCACAGCACAAGTCATCCTGAAACCCAGGGTGACAGATATAACATTTGTAGTCTAGCACTGCTTACAAGGAAAACAAGACTGAGCAAGGGGACACACAGTGTCATCCAGCTGACAGAAAAGCAGGTGGAAAGGCTGGAAGATGCCGACCCACAGTGGAAGAAATATCACCAAAGGTGTCTCTGTAATGCAATTGTGTTTTCCTGGAATCAAGACAAATTCGTGCATCCCAGATTCATATTGAAATAAACCAAACATTCCCTTTATAATGATAATTACAATATAAACTAGGGAAATGAGCAAAAAAGCATAGGCAATTTGGCATTGTACTCATGAAGTGGACCAACAGTAAAGAAAAGGACAGTTATTAGGATCAGGTTTCACATTTCATTCCTTAAAAAAAAAAAAGTTGTAAAATAGAAACATAATACCATTATTTTCTTAAATTTTCTTATCATGCAAAGAAAGAATTTTGATCAATTCCTCTGTTGTGGAGAAAATGATACCTACAGGGCCATTTGCAACAGTTTTCAACAAGTTAAACTGAAAGAGCACTACTGAAATGCAAAAGCAAGTGAGGGGCTGGGGGCTGAAAGAAGTTGGCCCCTCAAAGATAAAGAACAAGTGACAAAAAGACAAGATATGACATTTTCTTGCTGTGTTCAATTATAGGTGACCACTAGAGAGTGTCCAGAGCTGCAGAAGCATTTGACATAAACTACTGGTAACCTTTAAAAACTTTTGATTTTTTTCTTCCCCTAAAGACAACGCCTGAAAGTAATTTATCTAGCCACCATATGCTTTCTGAGAGCAGTGTACCTTCAGAAGTCTGTCTTCATTGTGGCACTTATGAATGAAAAAGAGCCCCCAAAAATATACATAAATCTGAAGAAATCAATCAGTGGTTAATCTGTGGATCTTTTTTAATGCCTCATAATAAATTCCAAGTAGGAGTTTAAAAGGAAAATATTTTACATTAACATGTTTCTTCCACATACCACCTTACAGAAAAAGGGGGTCATCTCTGTTCTAAATAATATCATATATAAATTATTCATACAAATAATTCAGATGTTTTATTTTGAAATATGCCAGAAAAGTGACACAGTCCACCTCATGAGCTGGTGCACAGCAGTTTGACGTAAACAAGCTATGAGTAATGCCAGAAATCCACATTTACCTGCAGCCTTCATTAAAAGCAAACAAACTAAAAAGTGTTATTTTTGCTTGGTTGGTTTTAGTCAGGGTATTATAGAGGGCACTACCCTACACCAAGATCCTTGCCTTGCATTTCTAAGGCTCCTAGAAATGGTGAAAGCAATACCAGCAGAATATTCCTTCCAAAAATTCTAGCCTAAAGAAAGACGGTGAGACCTGACCTGAAGCAGTTATTATTTCTCCACAGACAGCTCTGACTTCCTTAAGATTTTAGGAGAAAAGTTGTGCAGCTATATAGCATTACTACTGAAGAGAAAAAAACCCCTTGCATTTCCTTATGTGATGACAAAGTAGAGCTGATTTGCATGGAGGGATCATTCTGTCCAAACACTCCTGAGTTTTATAACTGGAGTCATCGATAAAAACAAAAGCCTTATGTAGAAATACACACATATTGGATACCACACTTCAGATTGAATTCTAATAGTTGTAACAGGGCACCAGGATAAAAATAAGGGTACTTGCACTTTGTATTACTACATTCTTCCTCGTACACAATGCTTTCTCTAATTAGCGTTCTGATAAACATCACACCCCTCTCATTGGGATTCCTGCCAGAGAGCAGATTCACCACAGTGTATTGGCAGAGCTCTAAACAATAGATAAACAGTATACCTGCCTACAGAAGACTTTAATTATAGCACTGCAGTAGGGACAGCACTAGATTACTATTATTTACCCACAAGGGAAGAAAAGAAAGGTGATACGAACTGATAGGTTGGAACATGGTTTGATGCAACAGATCTGGATTAATTTCCCTGACACAGAGTGCTGAATGTTAAGTGATTTACAGAATGAATAGCTGCTCACTAACTGCTCTTGTTCATTTAAAGTGCTAAGTAAAGGAGCCATGCACCAGTGCAGAGTAGATACAGAAATGTCTGAGATTTTAACAGTTTGGCCTCTCAAACACAGTGTTAGGGGGTAAGGTTTTCCACACTATGTATGGGGACGAGCAGGTCATGTCAAAACCCTGTACAGCATGAGGAAAGGACTTCAAACTAGTCCATATCTGTGCACTGCTTTTCTTCCCAGGGGCACTGAACCTTGAACTGGTTTCACACTGTGCCTGCTTTGACTTGCTTCAGCCTCAAATCCTCCCTCTGGAGTCAAGGGGCAAAACCATGCACAAAGACCTGACCAATTTTTTCCTCTCAATCAGGTGCTGATTCTAGTAATGCCAACCATGGTTTCCTTATGTTAAACGTGAGTTACCAGTACCTTCAGTTCAAGAAGCTGGAGACCAAGCTCAATTTCTCTTCTAGAGCCAGAAAGAACATAATGTTGTACATTTATTAAGTATTAAGACATTATTTCCAACTCTATGTCTGGACTATCCCTCAGTATCTTTATAGACTGCCAAGAAAGGTCTCTAAACACAATATCTGCCCATATATTTTTGTTTCAATGCATACTACTGCCTTTCTGTATACCAAATATCTGCAAGTAGACTGTAGTAAAGACATGATAATAATGACAAACTAGAAAACAAACAGCTTGGGCAGCAAGTAGGAACATAAGTAAATATAGAAAAGGACAGCTAGCTCCCCAGATAGTTACCAAATTATAAAAGTGAGTAACCGGTTCCTAACTTCAGCTTCCCTTGTCCTGCATGAGCACATTAGTGAGCCTCTAAGAGTATCCAGGGACTTAGGGCATGCAACAACCCTACAGCTAGGTCATAATAGAAATGGAATTAAAACAAATTAAAAAAAACAACCCAGCCTTCAAAGGTTGTAGGCATCTTTTGGGTGGAGCTCTGCCCCAACAAGGATGTCTGCAGGGTATATATAGCTGAAAGTGGGGAACACTTATTTTTGGATGGGTGAGGGGAAGCACCAAGGTCCTATCAAACAGGGAGATAAAAATCCTAAAGAAGCTACAGAAATGCTTTGTTGATTTATAATTGTGCATTCTGCAAGGCCGACAAAGACTGTAAATCTGCACATTTCTAGCCAAACCTGCTTATATTATAACGCTTTAGACACAGTCTCAGATTTGGTCAACAGTCTAAGTGAGCTTAGTCGCACCCAGATTTCTCTGACAAGTTTAGGCAGCAAGAGGGTCTCACTGAAGTTCATGATCATGACCTAATTATACCATAGTCAGTTTTAATAAATGGTAGAGTTGGTATTTAGATACTGCACTGTAGTATCTAAATACTGCATTAGCAATAAATCTTGCCAAAATGATCCACATAATCATAGTGTCCTACTTCTCGTACCTGTATAAGAACCTTCTCTTCACAGCTCTTCTACAAATATCAGAACTAACTGGAAGATATATTAATTCTCACTGAAGAGTGTGTACTTAGTCCAAAATTAAATTAATAGTCCAAACTTGATTAAAAATACACCCTACAAACTTTATAGTGATCTACTAGGAAAGGACTTCTCCTTTGAACTGTTAATTTGCAGTCCTATTCAGAAAAATTACAATGTGAAAATTGTAACTTCCTGCTCCTTTCACAAGTGGCCAGTCTCACATCATCTGATTTCAAGTCAAATAAAAGGTGATACATTTTACTCCTCCTTCTCCTATAGGATTGGGATAGATTGAATCATCTATGTGCTATTTCCGTATTTCTATGTCTGACTGACAGAACTGTCACTAAGTACTAATCAATTACACTTGGCAAATGTATTGTGAAGCAGGTTTAAATAAGCTCTATTTCCAGTGATCAAATGAATGATAGAAAGATATAACCATAATTGTACCCATAGCTGTTTACAAAGCTGGCAGTTTGTTTCCAAGATGAATAATTTCTAGATTAACTGTGCTCACTTAATAAATATCAACTCTCTACTTCTAAGTCTGTTAATAGCTAATTAACTTAATCAATAGACAGATGTATCTGGAGTATCTTTTTATCAAAGAAACCAATGGCAATAATTAAGTCTGCTTTCAAAATAGAATTCCCCTTACTACTACTGTCAATATTTAATTGCTGAATGAAACAACAGCTTTAAAATGTAGTTCTTTACCCATTGATCATGAAAGGTATTGCACAATCCATATTCCAGGAGGAATTAAAGGTGTCAGAGTAAAATAAAAGAGCAGCCCATAAATTATAGGCAGTCATAGCTCATGTTTTGGGATTCATTTGGTAATCATAAGATTTCTGAAAAAATTGAGCATGAGACAGGTGGAACAGACTAGAGAACCAAGCAGCAGCCGAAGTTAAGTTGGTAAAATCCTGTCAACCTTCCTCTAAAGGGTTTTTCTTGCAAGAAAAAGCAACAGTTGATTTATCTCATTTAGACAATATGCTGAAACCAATAGAAAAGAAGTGTTTTGAACAAATAAAACAACCATAGTGTGGCTTTTTTGCCTCTTATGATAAATCAGCCAAATATTACCTTACAAGTAAGTGCATTCAAAGAGTTCACCTTCCTTTACAAGGTCATCTTTTATAACTAGTGATAATTGGAATTTTGCAAGTGCTCCATCTATGGAAGCATTCAGAACTGTACAGGTTTTAATGTTGACACACTTTTTGCTATCAAGTTTCTTGCAAAAAAAAAAAAAAGACAGACTTTCATATGCTGCTTTCCTCCAAGCTACATTTAACTGTGATCATTGACCTGATTTAAGGATGCAGAGGCCAGACAACCATTTCATACAGAACAATGCCTTCAGCCAGTAAACTGAACACACTGGACACCACAGGTGTGATAAGCTACATTATCCAACCACATCCTGACCCTCAGGTGCATTCACACTGTGTAGTCACATAACCTTCCAAACTGTTCCTCTGCTGCAGAGGCCTCTGAAATCAGCAGATCAGGGGCACATGCTTTCTTACAGTGGGGCCCACATGTTAATGCTGAAGTGCCAAGAGTACTTCAAATCTACAGGAGAGGAAGACACAGGATTCAGAGGCAGCTGTAGCTGCCAACAGGACAGTTTGCACTGCAGCAGCATCCAAGAATCCCTGAAGACCACTTCTGATAGCGAACATGAAAGAGAAGGAGACTGCTGCCTGCGAGAATTCTGAATGGAAGCAGAATGACAAGTAACAATAGTTTGACGCAAATACTTACAAGATTGAGACTCTACCTTACATTTTGCTTTCCCCATGGTAATAAGAATGTCTAACACATCCTCGAGATCCTCAGACCTGATGATGCCCACATACCATTAATTCATCTGGATAGTTTAACTTTAGATAACCTAAGCCTACAAGACAACATTCAGCTACATTGCACAGAGCTCAGAAGGAGAAAAAAAAGACTTACCTGGGAAGCATCTTGCTCTTATTACTCTACTTCCTGGACCTGACATAACCAAGTGGTATTTATTGAAATACAACTACTGACCCAGAGTACTTACTTGGCCTGTAATATTAACCTAGCTTGAAGTGCTGCCTGCCTTTATGTTTAGAAAATATAGAAGGTGTCTGGTGCTTGACCACATCAATACCTGCACATAAAAATCCAGATAGATCGCTTCAGGGAAACTAGTACGGGATGTTGACATTTCTGATTTAAGTTAGAGCATCAAAACGCTGTAGAGGCTGGGTGGGAATACTAGAATACTGAAGCATAGAGATGTTGCAAAAATTGAAGTAGAAGGATCCCAGAATAAAGTTAGAAAGGTTATAATTGATTTAAAGAAATAATTTATAAGGCCATAATTCTTATAATACTGACAATTAACTTATTTTCTTGCTCTAATTAGTTGTACTGAAGTCAACACTAACCTTCTGCTTTACTAACACTTTCCTAAACTGGTACTAGATCCAGACTACAAACGGTGACAGAGGAAGGATTTAAATTTTAAATGGATAAATTGAGGCTTCCAAGTAATCCACACGTGGAGTTGTGTTACTGTCACAATGTATCTTAAACTTTTTTAATGACAGCATTGACCATAAAGGAAAGTTATAGTATCTTCATGCTAAGACTGTTTTGATCTCAAAACCATTGGGGTTAAGAGAATGCACAAAGGTGCTGTAACATTAAACTACTTTGCCCTCTAAAACTTTTTCATGCTATTCTGGGAAAGACAGAGCAAACTTTTTTCCTATGCTTTTTTGGGGGGGAGTTTTTTGTTTGGTTAATTGGTTGGGGGTTTGCTTGTTTTCTTATGTTGTTCATTGACTGGGATAAAACTGACAAAATACTCCGGAACAATGTTTCATCCTTCCCTAGGAGCCCAAAACTCACAGTTTCAAAAGTAGAAAGGCAAAGACAGCACACAAAAATTAAGTAGCATGTATAACCTGGCAGTCAAAGTGGACTTGGAAAAGCTTTTCACATTTGCCAATATATCATGGCTCACTGCAGGTGAGCATAAAGAAAAGCTTTTAGATATTATAGCAGCACCTGCAGCAGAACGTTATGCTCAAAGTATGACTCACTTTCACAGTTCCATTCATAATGTGGCTAGCACCTACTTCTCAAGTGCACGGCTCTGAGAAAAACACAGGCAGCTACAGGCTGCTGAGCAGAGCAGAATCACTACATTGCCTGCAGTCAGCAGAGGGCAGTGGAAAGTATTTTCTTCTCAGAAACTTCGTAAAATCCTCCTATTATCCTCTGCGTTTAGAAACTTCCCTGATACTGATCTCCCATGGTTTTATAATGAACAGAATAGAAAAGCTCAATGTTTTTTTGTTTTATCTCATGCCTTCAGGCTTTTGGAATTTATTAGTCCATGCCTCACACCTTCTGGATTTTCAGTTTTGCTTCATAATACTAGATATTCTGGAAAATAGACCCACTCAAGTATTTATTTCACCACGTACTAAGCAATCTGTTTTAAAAGATACAAAACTCCAGATATATTCATGGCTCCTCAGCAATCCATGGTAAGAAATTTCCTCAGTTTGATATTGTCACAGTATGTCTACATGCAGCAGCAGAGAGAGTGCTGGTTCAGACTGGACAGGGGTCAGCAGCAGCACAGCCACTGCTTGATTTACATCTGCTTGAGTTTAAGTCTCCTCCCAACTGAAACAGCAACTGCTAATTAAAATAGATCAGTTGATCACAGTAGGAAATACTTAGAGAGCATTATTTCATGGTATTTGGCCAAATTAGCTAGCTACATTTAGGAACTTCAATTGAAAAAAAAAGGAGGACAAATTAAAAGATAGAGCAATTGTATCACCTAATCCTCAATTCTCATCTCTACTGCATGACAGCACGTAACAACCTGGAAACTGTTATTCTTTGCACTTCCTCATCATATTCTATATTGATAAATCATTAATCAAAGTTAATAGATTTTTCAAATTACCTTTTTAAATGGACAAATTGTTAGAAGATGAGAAAACAATTCACTCTTCAGCATACAAATACCATATTAACCCCATTTTCAATAAATGCTGTTTCCTTACTGAAGTGGCATTTAAATGGTTTGAGAAGAATAGAATATTGCTACAGCAAAAGTAAATTATTACAGATTTTCAGCTAGTTTATTCTTTCTAAAGAAACATATATAGCCAGAGTGGTCCTAGCCACCACAAACAAATCTGCCTCCCTGGAAAGAGCTGGAACAGCTAAAGGGTACTTTGGTTTCTTAGACTTACTGAACAGTAAGAAGGCTATCTTAAATGCATGCAGCTGCTTCTGATAAGCCTTTAGCATTTTTTATCATAGGACCATTAGCCTTCATTTTATTCATAAGATGTAGAGGGGCCAAGAAAGAAGGAAGACAGATGTGCCTTATTGGGAAATAAAGCTACTGCCAGCAGCTTCGTGTGTTACTATTTGGGTCCTTGGTTTCTTTGCAAATGTTTATACGGTTTCTAGCTCCCAAATTACTACAGATTTACTGAAAAGTGTCTGAAAGAGAAGACATTTGGTATCAAATTTTTGTGTTAGGATTGACATACTAATTTCTTTCTGCAAACATCTTGTAAATCACACAAGACTAAAAAGGCAACATTGTGTCTGAAAGCAGATAGCATGTCCTATTAAACTGTGTTTTTATACTATTTATTAATAAAACAGTCATAATTAAGACAGAAAATCTGTACTGTGGAAAGCCTACTCTTTTTATTAATCATTCTTTATGACAGAAATGTGTCCAATAGGTACCACCAGGACCACATAGTGCTAGTTATTCCACAGTCCATATTGTACATCACCCTTAAATAGCTATACTGTCACCTGCTTGTGATAAATCCTATATGTAAAGGCAAGTTCTCCAATATTTTTATTTTTCTTCTACCTTTTTTTATATTGAAGTAGGAAAATTACACTATGTCTTGCTATCATTTTGTTTGATTCTTCTGAATTTCAGGTGTTACTGATAGTACATGGATGTTATGTAAGTTACTTAAACTTGGTGCAAGGGGGGGGAGGAGGGAGGGGGCCTGAAAGACAATTTATAATTGCCATACACTCCTAAAACCCCAATTTATTTTAGGGTTACAAAGGAACATCAAAAACTTGCTGCCTACTTTCCTGAGGTTTTTGGTTGTGTTGGTATGTTGTGAAATATATATCTATACAAAATTGATATTATGTCAGAACAACACAAGCAGCATCTTCCAAAAAATAAATTCTTTAGAGGTATCACTCACTGACAAGTACATACAGACTATGAAGTCTAATCCTTACAGCAGTTCCTCAGTGCAGACCACTGTTGTTTCCTCAGCAACACTACAAATGCCAAAATTAACTGAGCCTAATCTTTTGAAGTTAAACGGGTAGAGACAAACAGCTCAAAAATCCCCCAGTCCTGCCAAATATCAATGTTCCACTAGTCACCTCAACATCATGATTTTTTTTCTAGGCATACACACAAATGCCTATGACCTCATTACTCAGCATCTAGTTATGAGATCCTTGAAATGCTTTCCATCAGAAACAGAATAAAAAAATAAAACCAACAAGTTTTGACATCCTAAGAGCAAAGTTAAAATTAATGAAATTCACCCAATAACATTAAGGCTGCTTACAATCAGAAAGCACAGAAAATAAAGGCAAAAGTAGCATAGATAATCCATTTCATCCCCTTTCCACTGCTGGGTTCCTTATGTTCCCTTTGAGCAGTTATCATCAGACAGATTAGCCTTCAGTTTAGCTTCACCCAAACCTGACCTTGATTATTTTATAGCAAGTCTCTCTGAAAGTTCTGTAGCTTGTGGAGTAGCTCTAACCAAATGACTTAACTGGCTTAAGGCTTCAAACATACGCATCATGGCCCATGAATTTGCTCTATTCTGAAAGAGGGTGTAGGCAATAATCTGCAAAGGAGATTCAGATTTACAGCTCTAGAGTTGAGCTTGCAGCCTTATGAAAGAGCTTAGAAAGGTCCCCAGTCAATGCTTATTTATCAGAACTTACTATTTCCCTATATAGAAATGATAGAAAATTTTACTTAGCCAATATTTAGACCACCATATCTTCAGTACCCCAGTACCTGCAGCCATGTAGAAATACTTTAAGGGGAGTGGGTGGAGGTGTGGTGGGTATATTGGACCCAAAATCAAGGTTTTAATGAATTCCATCTGCTGGCAAGGCTACTTGGATCCAGCTGTTGCAGTAGGCCATGATGTGAGTAAAACTTAAGCCCTAGGAATTTTTCTCTTTTCCCTCATAGGTTATATAGGTTGCTCAGGCTGTTTAAAGCTGTAGGAAAGTGCACCTGAACCTTTTTCACTATGCTGAGCAATTCTGTTCCCAAAAGAGGTACTCATAATTAACTGTTTTTCAAAGTTGTAGTGTTTTCAAAACTGCACATAGCATTTTTCATATGGAAAAAAGGGACTTTTTCACACATGTACTGTTCATTTCCTTTAAATTTAAAAGTTTCTTTTGCTAGGTCCTGTCACATTGCAGGTGTCAGATATTCTCAGTTTCCAAACCTCTGTAGGGTCTACACATATCTATGTAGCCAACAGTCTCTTAACACATTTTCTTCATATTTCAGGTAAGACAGAGAGGAAAGAAAGCCAGCAGGTTTATCTTTCCCAAATGGTCTATATCCTCAGTTTTCATGCCAGCAGCATTTGTCATTGCTTTTCTTGGGGCATTCTTTGTTATATAGGAACCGAGCTTGCTTTCACTGCAAGTAAAGGATAATCTCCTAACACATAGTCTGTGCAAAATCATCCTATTTATCCTGGGAACAGTAGCAAAATTTAAGAGTTTAACTATGGCAGCACGTAAATGCATCTCTATAAACTCCAGAGAGTTTCACAGCACAACTACACAGCTCTCTCTGGGAATATTCCTGCCTTTCAAGTTATGAACCGCCTGCTGTGGTCAAGCTGTACAAATATGAAAGGCTTTGTGTTACAGATTATGATAACTCCAGGATATGACCTGTAGACAGAAATTCACTTGGGCTCAAGTTGATAGGTTTGGGATTTTTTTGCACACCTCAAGTCTTCCTACTTTGTTACGGAAAATACAGCATATAAACCAAGTCTGACCAATATTATATCGTCTACTGGAAAGTGCCTTTACAGGAATATATTATAATATATAATTAATCAGAATGGCTCTCATACTCTTGCATAAAAATGCTAAAATATTAAGACTGCTGTAAAGCAAATTTTTTTGTGAGATCCAGAACTACTTGGCACTGGCACTTTCCTTTGTTCTTGACTTGTCTTACCTTTAACCTTACCAAGCTAAGCCAACAGCTGTAGCTATACTTTTTGCACTGAACACAACTTGGATTTAGATGCGAAGAATATGCATATTTTGCATCTCGGTCCATCTCTCTGCCAGCCTCATGAACAGACTTGGGGGCCACACATGATCTTTTCTGATTGCTTACTTGGCAAGGTCTTTGACAAAACCCAATCATTTAGAAAAGAGCAACACTGACAGTAAAAAGAGCTACAGAAGACTCAGAGAATTTATTTGGGTTTGATACCACTTTCTTAGACTCTCTGACTGACAGATAATGTCCTACCATGTAACAAAGTTCAACAGTGTCCTCAGCCTCTTATAACCTAATGAAAAGAATGGTAAATCTCTTTTAGATGTTCTGCTTGCTTCCAGCATAGGTGTTTCTCTTCAGTAGACTCAGTTGCTAAGAGTAAACTCCAGCCACAGTGTTCAGTC
This sequence comes from Sakesphorus luctuosus, assembly GCA_013396695.1. Classification (NCBI taxonomy): domain Eukaryota; kingdom Metazoa; phylum Chordata; class Aves; order Passeriformes; family Thamnophilidae; genus Sakesphorus; species Sakesphorus luctuosus. Next base: position 50,240 of record VWZD01003740.1, read on the forward strand.
TTGTACCCTTTACACAACAGTAGCTGACTGATTCACTTTCAAGAATATATCCCTGTCAACAATACTCAATGCTGTATGAAGTAGAATCCACTTAATCTTCTACATTTCCAGCCCCAAAGCCTATGAGAAAGTCTGAATTGAAAATGCAAAAGAAAAAAGTAACCAGGATTGCCTTTTTCTTCTCATTTTTGGAATTAGCCTGCCTAACTGGGTCTGTGCACTGGAGAGGAACATGCAGGTTGGGAGAGAAGTCGTCTTTGTGTATGGAAAGGGTTTGGTAGTAGCTGAAACAAAAACTCTTTTTTCCAGTGACAGATAAGCAATTTTGTGGAAGGCATTTTAAACAGCAGGCATTTAAGAACTCATTCAGTTGTTAGAGGTAGCCAATACACAGCACAACTGGGATCTGTGCACATAGTCATGTGAGGGGTGATACATTCATAAACCCAAAGAGAACTATCTGGCGGCATTGCATCCACAGTCACTGTTGCTCTACCGTTAGTCTGCTGCAGCCATGGAGAGCCAGGGTGCTTTGCATCCCCAGAGTATTTTGTATGCACACTGCAGTGAAGAAAATACAGAGAGTATTCCTCTTGTTCCATAAACTTCCGTGACACATGTTTGCTTATGGAGTCCATGCACACATGCAGTCCTTTAAACCAAAAATTTGCATCAGCACTGACACAGGTTCTTATTGCACACAGCATTATCAAAGCAGTTTTGAATGGAGGGATATAAAGACTGAAAAAATGGGTTTGTACTGAAGGGTCTTAATCAGAACATTTGGAGGGTAGGTTGTAAATAAAGCCCGTATTTCATTTCAGCAAGAAATCTATCATCCCTATCATCTCATTGAGTCATAACAGCATGGAATGACTTGTTATTTATACACAAACACTTCACGCCGAAGCATGTTAGTAACAAAGAAAGACACAAAGCCACAAGCAGCCTCTAATAAAGTACCAAGCACTAAGTAAGAAGAGGTAAATAAACCAGTCTACCATGAGATTAAGCTTGCCACACTATGTGAGGTCCTGCTGTGTAGAAGCAACCTCTGAATGACCCAAACAGCCACATAAAAGGAGGGTGGAAAAACCCCACAAAAAAATTATTCATTTTTATGAACAATATTAAAATAATTTTTAGGATAATCCTGCCTTTGAAGTATTCCAAGAGGACAGAAATGTACTAACTATTCCTAAGAAAATGTTAAAGGTCAAAGAATTGTACAGCCCACAAGTCATTTGGTACTTGATGCAAGATATATTTTATCTTAAACGCCACAAATACAACACTTCCTAACATAACATAGGTTGCACTCTGATAATCAACATCCAACAACTTAACAGTGAAAAGTGCAGATCTAGATATCGACGAGGTGAAGGCTGACCCACTTATTTACAACTTGATATAAGCCATTGCAAGACATGGGGTAAATTTTACAGTCTTTGCTTGGCTAAATTTCTAAGTTTAATTTCTAAGTTTCACCTTCTTAGGAAAGATCAGGCCCTCTATTTGCCCTGGGAAATACATGGAAAAGGAGTTAGCTATGCCAAAAGCAGAAATAAAGACCTTCACTATTAACAAGACATATAAGAGAAAATTTTTAAATGGTTCAACTCCAGATATTATTTGTTGAGAAGAAGTTGAGAATGAAGGCTAGGAAAAACCCCCCCATGACAGAGGGGTTGGAACTAGATGATCTTTAAGGTCCCTTCCAACCCGAACCACTCTATAACTCTATGAAAACTTAGGGCAGAAGGACAGACCAGAACACATAAAACTAAACCCACTTTAGTCAACAGCAAGGTTTCTCTGTTCTCTCGCCATCAGCTTTTGGTCCAAAGAGGTGCTAAACTGTTTTGTTTAACTTAAAGGACAAGATGGATTCACCAGCACCAACCAGCTGTGCTTCAGCAAGATCTGATTTGTGGGTGCACCATTCAGAGCACAGCAACACACATATTTTTTAGGAATCTGACCTGGTCTCCTATCTTGCTTTTCAGATGTTTCTATTTCATGCATTGGTGTTCATTTATGTATATTATATATATACTGTAAACTTTATGCACCTTTATAAATAAAGCCACTAGAAGCCTTACCAGTGGGATGTCTTCTGAAAAGCAGCAAGCCTTGTAGACCTCTGATAGCTCTGTGTGTAAGCCCCTGAATACTAGCATAGGTAAGGGGGCACTCAGGGAGAGGCTGAGAGGATACCACAGAAAACCTATTAAAGCAATATACATTACCCTTTCTAGAGTACAATTAAAGATATAGACAATGTTTATAAGTAGAAGTCCAATATCAATAAATGCAGGCATACTTGAACAAAGTTTAGTCTCACAGATAAAAAGCAACTCTCAAGCTCACATTATTGACTGCCTATAAAATTATCTTAGAAAACAGTTACTTAACCTCTCTGTTGTCATTAGTTTTTGTGGTGTATAAACCTATTCCTGTCACCAAAAAAACAACAGTGCTGCAAGCCGAAGCTCATAGAAAATATATAGAAATAAATGATACCAAGAAATAAGTGCAAAATACAAGAAAACCTAAACCAATCAAATCACTGTGACCAAAAATCTATAAACTAAAAGATGAACTATAATAATAAGTCATCTATCACAGACCAGTGAAGTATGCATGTTTGTAGGAGGGAAATAAACTTTGCTGCAAAGGACAGTGAATCTGTTATGTCTTACATAAGCCTGGAAATGAACTCTACCTGAAGGGCTTCCCAGAAGACCTGTGTGGAGCACCTTGGGAAAATGCTGACTGTGAGAGCTTCAGAGAAATCAAGAGAGAATTGCATGCGAGTCTAAACCAACACATGGCAGACATCAGCAAAAGCCCAGCCAGCTTCCAGCTAGGGAAACATGCCTTATCCACAGGTTATGGAATAAACACAGATGCAGCAAAATGAGTCACCAGAGGAAAACAAAAACTTAAACTGGAGGCAAATAAAGCTTTTTGCACATGCATGACAAGAAATCCATTGAGCAAAACTAATTTTATGTCTGTTCTGGAATAGCTGTCTTGCATGTTAAAAATACAGACTACAATGGTAAGAAGGGAAGTATTATATAGCTCAGATTTTAGTGGAAAAAAAATAGAATAAAAAAGCCCATCCAAATAAAATACTCCTTTTATTCATTTAATAAAAGATAGATTCTTCTCGTGGGGCCTTATGTTAGTACCTTTCTTTTCTATTTACTGCAGGCTAAGAAGATGCCATGGTCATTCAATGCACCTTAGCTAATAGCAGCTCATTAACCCACAATCACTGGTCTGTGAAAGTCTAGTCCACATACTGTTTCTTTTCACACCAAAAGGTCTTACTTTGTTTCAAATCATAAAGTATGACTAGTGTCACCCCATATGCTGGGGCATACAGAAAACTGTTTTCAAAACACGTAAATTTGTGATGAACACATAGAATAAAAAAAAAATAAATAAAAAAAAGGAAAGAAAGAAAAACCCCTCACATATTAATGATTTTATCTTCTTTATAATTAATAGCGGAATTGGTCATTGAATCATACCCTTATTCCACTCGTTGCTCTGCAAACTCTGAGCTTGAAGCCACATTCAGTTCCAGTGACTGTACTTCAAATATTATTCAGACATCTTCTGAAATGTGTGTTAAAGATAAATATTTTCATAAAGGCTCAAATACGAGGGTTGTTTCAGAGGAATGAAGTATGTGAGGCGGGTGCTTCATGCACAGAATATCCTAACCCTGTACTCTATCAAGGGATATGAAAAATGCTTCCAATAATCTGTGAACATTTTCACTATAAAGTAAACAGGGTTCATAAACTCCTTGAAAATGCAGAAAATAACCTACAGCTTCTAGAAATTTTTTACACTATTATGATTTTACATCAATTTATCTCCCCATAATAGCCTTTCTAGCAAAAAAAACCCCTATTCACGCAATAAGAACCAACTGTTTCTTACAAACCAGCTCTACAAAAAGAACTGTTGTCAGGGGGCAGAAGACTTGTATCAAATGCAGGAGTCACAAGTGGGTTTCCCTGTGCAACTCTATGGTTTTAAGAAGTTGTTCAATCTTCTTGACACCTTACCACCCATACATGCTGATTCTTGATTATCCAACAAGAGAAGAAACTAAATAAATAATTTCGAAGTTATCTGCTATTCTCATTTAGTTGGGGACATATTGACAACTTTGCAGAACTACACATGAGTATATGTTTATTTATATTTATGTGCATTTGTGCTTTACATTTAGTAAGTTCAAAGACTGCAGACTTTAAAAATCTAAATAAAGCTAAATTATTTCATTTGTGTAGGAAGTGAAGAAAGCACTTAACTCAACTACATCACTTATTTTAAGAGAAGTAAAATGATAACCAGTAAATGAATATGAGAAGAGAGCATTCACTCATACATGGATAGCTGGGCCTTACAGAAAAGTCTACCTTTTTATATTGTAATGCATAGTGGTACATGCAAGATTATAATCTTGATTTTGGGCATCGACCCATAGGAATTGAAACACATTCTGTTACAAGGTAGCTCTGAGTTTTGGAGTTTTTCTTTTTTGTTCGTTTGCATTTTAAATGGGTTAAAAAAATAGTCCAGACAGATGTTTTTGTTTGGAGATATACTTGCAACAGAAAGAAATAATTGAGAAGAACAGTAAATGCTAGTTGCTAAGCAATCCACTTTTCCTGGTCCAGATGGAGTGTCAACCTGCATGGGATTCTTACTCTTTCCCTTTAAATACTGTATTACAACATCAGTGGAAAACATACTCTCCAAATGGCATCCTCTGGGTTTGCAAAGTGGAGTGCTTGGTTCAGCCTCGCTGAAGCCATGAGTGGTGCCTGAGGAAAGCCAGGCTGTCAGGCAGTTCCTGTGCCTGAGCTGTTCAGCAGTTGTCCCATTAGGAGCTCGTTGCATTTATGGGGACAGACAACAGCATTTGTAACTGCTCTGGGGTTTTTGTCTCTTTGGCAGGTGTGGAAGGTTAAAAAAACAGAAGAGATGGAAACTTCACTAGTTCGTGCCTATGCACTACCAGATGTAATAGTCTTTCTTGCCACTTTACTCCCACTCAGGATGAAACTTAAAATAAAAAATCAAAACCAAACCCTAAGTGTTTACACATACATGCACACACCCAGAAGCAAATTACACAAAAAGGGGGGGTGGGGGGATGGGTGGGGAGGGGGGGATGCAGTGGAGGGAAGGAGAAAATCAGGAGTGACAAACCAAGGATTCATCACAGTTCAGCCTTGCTCAGTGCAGGCAAGACCATAGGGCATTGGACAACCATCAGATGCAGCCAGCTCCACCAACTTGATCTCAAGTTGAGGACGCCTCTTAATTTGTTGTTACTGGTCAACCAGAAGAGAATAGATCACATGTATTTACTTGCACACACATAAATTCGATGCAGTGGAGGGAAGGAGAAAATCAGGAGTGACAAACCAAGGATTCATCACAGTTCAGCCTTGCTCAGTGCAGGCAAGACCATAGGGCATTGGACAACCATCAGATGCAGCCAGCTCCACCAACTTGATCTCAAGTTGAGGACGCCTCTTAATTTGTTGTTACTGGTCAACCAGAAGAGAATAGATCACATGTATTTACTTGCACACACATAAATTCCTTTTCAATCAACTTTGCTAGCTTAATTTTCTGAGATATTGATCAGTCTTACCAAGTTCCTAAGTAGATGTACCCACAAACAAGTTAAGCCTAACACTCAATATATATTGAGTTACTGACAATTATCAAATATATGGAGTAAATATCAGAGTGTTATTGATGTGAGATGACATGTAACAGCTGGGAATCTGCATTTTCTGGGTATTAAATATTACTGAATAATGTTAAAGACCATTCTTCTTATAGGGCCCGATTTGTGAAGATGAGAAGCTCTGACTCCCACTTCCTTTGCTGGGAGCCAAGAGAATTCATCTCAGAGGAACACTTTGGAAGGGTGAACTTCAAATTAAATTTTTTATTATTATTATTATTATGTTCTGGATCTTATAATAAGCACAGCTGTTTACTTATGTGCTAACTATATTTGTATAGACATTAGAGGTTAAAATTTAATTTTCTTATTTCAATAGCTTGTGCAAATGGTCTTGATGCTGCCAAAAGGGCATAGCATGCTATAAAAATCCATAACCATCTTCATCTCTGTTTTCAGAGTTCACATGTATATTAGAAGAGATGAATGTGCTGACATTCAGTAGCAGCAATGAGCTTTTTGAAGTGTCTGCTCACAAAAGGATACTGTAGCTAGATGCATATCACAGCCTACGAAACTCATTTGAATAGACTGTATATTATTTTGCTCTCTTTCATGTTTATCAGACATTTTGCTAGGTAAGTCTATGTTATACCAAGACCAAACCAGAAGGGGTTTTGCCTTTCTTCTGGTTTCCTTCCATTGCTTTGCTCATTTAGAAAATGTATTGCCACCACTTGGCAGCCCCTGCAGCAACATGTAGAGCAGTTCCTTTCTGTATCACAGTAAAGGCATCAGAACACGGCTGTTTTTCAGAAAGGGGATGTGTTGTGCCACAAAACAAAACAAAAAAAAAGAAGAAAAAATTAATGTTTCTTAATTTCCTTTTAGCTTTATTGCATTTTCCTTATTCTGCATGTTGTGCCTAAATGTGAAAAGCTCTTCTTGTTAAATAAGGTAATTCAGTGAATGTGTTTTGTTTGTCTTTTTATCATTAGAAAAAATGCAAGCCATTAGAAGAATAAGAATTTATGCTGCTTCTCTTGCAACTGCTAGTATTTGTCAAGTTATTGATTAGAAAAGATGTTTCTTCAAATATAATTCTTTTACACTTTGAAAAGCCTGTAAAGAGAGTTTAATATGAGCTCTTTATTTTTTTGTGAGCTGCAAGTGTATCTTGGTTGGATTTTCAGCCTTTGATAGATGAGTGATTTTTTTTAAATATCATGATATGTGCTTAAATTATTATGCACACTATGAGTATTTATATGTAGATAAACAGTAGGTAAAGCCCTAAGATTCTGTTATAAAAGGTTAAAATATAACATGGCTTCATGTAGCACTGATACAGCCAGCCTTTGAGTATTCATTGATTACCTGCTTAAATAAGACTTTTTAAAGGATTAATTACGTTATCATAGCCTCTTTGGCATTGTAACATTTCCACTCTTTCAGAACTTACAAAGCTTTATTTTAGTCTAATGCCAAAAGCAATATCACAGAAAAGTAAAGAAATGGGGAAGCAGAGCAAGGAAGAGCAACTTAATGTTGAAACAACCATCATCAGAAAAGGGACATAAAGCAACCCTTCTTCCACATGCATGAGCAGGTTTAACCTATGTAAATATGCTCACACATGTGCTCTATAGGAAGAGAAACAGTTTCAGAGCCAGGCTTGGCAGTACCAGAAACAGCCTCCAGTTTGCAGCTGACTGCACAGCATGGAGGGAAACTGCAAAGGGAAGAGCTCTAAGGCAAGAAGGAGGAGAGGAAGCTGCAAAGGGTCTTAAGTGAGGACATATTTTCAGAGGATATCAGTAATCCTTAATGCTATCAGAGACCTGGTAAAATTGGAGTGCATAACTACTTTTTAGCCATGGAGAACAGGGGCTGAGCTCAGCCAGTCTTGGGACAGCATGCTTGGCAATCTGCAAGATCCTTAGTGACATCACTGGGAGTTTTTGAGGCTCATTATGCTTCTCAGTATGATCCCAGGTTCATACTCAGAAAAATAGGCACAAAAATAGCTAAGTGAAATGGAAAGATGCAAGGGAAGCAGAAAAGGAGAAAGATAGTGGCACTAAGATAGTCTTTGAGAACATTAGTATTGAGTTTCACAGCTTAAAAACTTACAGAATGCAGAACTCAGAAGCAGAATAGAGCACTGACATACATGGCAGTCTGAAAAATTTAAACATGGATACTGGGAATTGAGAGATGAAATTAATTCACTTATTACTGAATGCTGAGTGCCATTCCAAAGTGGCAGAAAAGGAGGCACTGCAATGGCAACATCAAACATTTAAAAAAACCTGATATTATACCATATTCTTAAACATGGTGAATGTCTTAGTATGACATCAAAGGAAAAAAAGGAGGGTAATGTTATCATAAAGGTTGGTTCAAGGCTATCTTATATTAAAAGTCATGAAGTGTAACTGAGCACAGAAAAATCC
>VWZD01003741.1:0-146167 GCA_013396695.1 Sakesphorus luctuosus
CCAATCCAGTCAATTCTATGATTTGCAGGCTGTGCCAGCCAGTGCCCCAGAACTATCAGGAAGATAGTGAAGTAAATAAAGGCTGCTGCTGTAGTATTTTCCTTGGAAACTTTCATACCTGGCAGTTCTGAAGTCACTGGGGCTGTGCAGTTAGGGCAGACGGGACTGGATTTTCTAGATGCTCTTGTAAGATGCATTTTTTCGAAGTTTATTTAACTGCACTGACCCTATAAACATTTACATGTTCTAAAGAATAAAGTTAATAGCATCTTAAGCTGCAATAGTCTGGTTTTAGCAGCTGATTGTGGGCTTATTTAATATGAGCAAAGGTAATTTTGGTATCTAATAAAGTACTTTAACAGTTATAGTAGGATCAAGATGATACAAATAGTTGTTATTGGGTGATCAATATTTTTTAAGTTGTATTCTTAATCTCTATCATCTTCTAGTGTATGCTGACATTGCAAATTGCTGATCTGTTCTGTTTGTAAGAGGCAGGGCTTTGCTGCTGGTGCTGTGAAACCTTCCAATGAGAGGAAATGCCTGGATTGCAAAATGGGAGCACAGTTGAACCTGTGAATGCAGAATTCTGACTTGCAGTTGTATTTCCTCATGACTTGGGTGCAGCACTTGGCATTCTGTCCTCTCCCTTAGGATATCAGATTATAGTCATAGTTGTTGCATTAAGGCAAGGGAGATTTTTGGAGGGGGGCACTCTAAGACTGGTGCAGCAGCAAAGGAACATTTCTGGAGTCCCCTTTAGAGGAAAGCCATGCCTGCTGTGGATCAGGGGCAGGCACTGAGGCACTGGGATGTGTTTGCATTTGTGTGGCTCTGGTAGCTGATCCAGGCCGTGCTCTCACAAGGGCTGAGCTGCTGGAGCTGCTGGAGGCTCTGGGAACAATCCTAAGGCAAATGCCACTCTTCCTTGTGACATTTTAACAGTCTGGGGAATGCAGTGGGTGTCAGGAATAATCCAGCTGGCACGGCACTGGATCAGAGTAATCAGGCCCTTCTGTGTTGGGAAATGTAGTGGATTGTAAGATCAGTAAATATTTCTGTAATATTTCTTGTAAACAGTGTTTTGTTAAGCTCTGTTTAAGTAGACTAATGAATTGGAGGCTCTCACTCATCCCACAGAAATCAAAGCCTCTGTAGCAATGTGCCTCCTGTTGTCAGTAAATGCATGGTCAGGTCTCCCTGTGGAGGGGTGATACTGAATGTAGGAATTGCAGGCAGTTCTTAGGAGTATTTCATGTATGCAAGTTTACTCCATAGTTTTGGGGCAAGGTTTGTGTTTCCTAGTTCAGATTTGTGACAATCTCCCTGTTATTACTGTATTTGTGTTCACTGCAGCCTTGCTGGCACTGTAGGCAGGGGGGCACCTCTGGAGCTGTCAGGAATTTTGGAATTTTCCCTATTCTTTTGAATTGTCTGCAGTGGAGTAGAAATTTGGTGTAATGGATAAAGAGAAATGTTGGTGTGTGTTGCTCAGAGGAGCCAGAGAGGTTTGTGATGCCCACAGAATCCTGGCCCTGCAGCAGTGATGCTCTGGGTGCTTGGGTTGGTGTTTCAGTGCAGGTCAGGACCAGACACAAGTACCATACATTTTAATTCCATTTTTTAAATAAGACCTAGAAAACCTACACAGTTTGCCTGATAATAACTGATTTTAGCTTAAACTTCATCAGCAAAGTTTAGAAATCTACTTTAAACTGGCAACTTATATAACAATTTGAGTAATTAATTCTGGGATATGGGGTTTTTAGGAATGTCAAGTATTCCAAGACGTGGGAATAAACTTAAAGAACTGGCAGTGCTGTGTAGGGCACGTGGCACTGATTTGGATTCCTGTTGCAGCTTGTAGTAGTGAGTGTTTGACAGAGGCATTGCCAAACCTCACATGACCATCTCTGCATCAGCCTCAGACCTCAGTTGTCGCTGGGGTTTGATGAAGAGTGGGATGATAATGAGCAGATGTGGGCAGGGGACTAGAGGAATAATGACAATTATGAATTTCCCAGGCTTAAGGCTGTAGTAGCAGGTCCTGCAGTGTAGTATGTACTGACAGGCTGCCTGGAACTGTTACAGTGTGGGTCTGATCATCTGTCATCAACACATCATTTTGGAGACGTTTTTTGAATTTTGAAAATAGTTGTGGATATTTGGATTCTGAGTGGGCACCTGAGCCTTGAGTGGTCTCTGGTGTGTATTGGATGGTGTGATGGGAGGTGGTAACAGGAATCCTTCCTGTGCCTGTAGAGGTGGTTAAAATACTAAAGGGTGTGAAGTGATATTAGTCTATAACAGGATGTCTTTCCTGAATTAATCTAATCAGGTGAGGCCACACCTTGAGTGTTGTGTTCAGTTCTGGGCCCCTCAGCTGAGGAAAGAGATTGAGGGACTGGAGCGGGGCCAGAGAAGAGCAACGAGGCTGGAGAAGGGAGTGGAGCACAAGTGCTGTGGGGAGAGGCTGAGGGAGCTGGGGGTGTTTGTGCTGGAGAAGAGGAGGCTGAGAGGTGACCTCAGCACTGTCTGGAAGTGCCTGAAGGGAAGTTGTGGCCAGGTGGGGGTTGGTCTCTTCTCCCAGGCACTCAGCAATAGGACAAGGGGGCACGGGGGGCTCAAGCTCTGCCAGGGGAAATTGAAGTTGGAGATGAGAAGAAACTTCTTTGCAGAGAGAGTGCTCAGGCATTGGAATGGGCTGCCCAGAGAGGGGGTGGATTCCCCATCCCTGGAGGTTTTTCAGCTGAGCTTGGCCGTGGCACCGAGTGCCATGATCTGGTAAAGGGACTGGAGTTGGCCCAAGGGTTGGACTTGATGATCTCGGAGGTCTTTTCCAACCCAATCCATTCTATGGTTCTATGATAAAAAATTAAGGGTGTCATAAGATAGCAGAGAATCTGCTCTTCCATCAAGATTCTTCTTTCCCTGTGGATTCCTGGTTTGCCAAGGCTGCAGTGTAACCCATTTTCAGAGGGCAGGTCACTCTGTTGTATGTGTACACACACCTGTCTACACACACACACAAAAATTCAGTTGGCAGCAATTGGCTGGAATGAAGTTTTGCAACAGCCCTGGAATTGCTTTATCGGTGGGAAAAATGCGATTGAACGGAAATAAAGTTGCAATAAAGTTCCACTTGGCACTTCTAATTCTCAGAGAACGAGAACTAAAATAGGACAGACATAACTCATCTGGGGGAATCATGGGCAGGCACTTACAGAGTGAGACAGTAGTGCTGGAGTGGAGCAGGAGTGTCCTCCTTACAGGAGACAGAAACATGGCTCAGGAAAAAAAGAAAATACCGTCCTGTATTGTTTTCCTCCTGCCCTGGCCTGTTCAGACTTTGGAGTCCTTGGTGAATGGGTAGATGTTATATGACTAAAATTTGCAGTTGAATTGTTATTCAGGAGCTTCTCTGCCCTAGACCGCTGTAGAATGAATAATCACTTTTATCTGCAGAGCCCTACTGAGCACAGCTGATCACTTCGTAGAGGAATGTCTTGCACTGAAAATCCATTTTCCTCCCTGAGTTTCTTCTTAAAGCTTTATAATCTCAGCATTCAAAATGACAGACCTTTTTGGCTGAGCTAAGAATGATTTTCTAAATCCTGGATTAACCAGCAATCCAGCAGTGAGTGTGCTTCTCTGGGAGCAGGCACTTCAGTTTGGTGGGTTGGGGTTTTTAATTTTGGTAGGGCTTTTTTGCCTGTTTGGATGTGGATTTTTTGGTGGGGGGAGAGAGGTTATGTGGGTTTTTTCCTTTTTTGGGTCTGTCTGGTTTTTTTAGTCTTGAATTGAGAGTGATGGAGACAACTCCTTCCCAATTCTGATCAATTTTTGGGTCTTGGTAAGCAAATGGAGTGAAGGATTTGGGTCTCAGTTTCCAGCCCTGTGGCCTCCACTCAGCTGCTGACTCTTAGGAGCTGGGAAGGAGGTTTAGCTGGAGAAAATAGGGAGAGGGTTTTCTCCTTTGTCATCTCTGCTTTTACTCTGCTGTTCTTGAGCTGCTCCAACCTGGGCTGCTTCTCAATAGTGATATTCTGTTTACTTCTGTATTAAAGTTGGCTTTAAGGACACTGTTCTGTTTCCTCAGTTCAGGACTGCACTGTTCTCTCATGAACCATATATCTAAAATAGAATATATTTGAGGGAATTTCTAAATTTAGGAAGGCTTATGTGGGAACAGATCCTGTGAACACCACCATGTCTTATTGATAGTGTGTTCTGATAATTGCAGCCAAGGAATACGTTCAGCTTGAATGGTCTTCATATGGAGCATGATAGAGAAGTCAAAAACTTCCAGAGCCTCCAGAACGCCATAAGGGTCATTTGTTGTTCCCCAAATCTTTATTTAGAAAGTACATACAGTGTATTTAATTTCTCTTTAATTCAGCTTTAGTACAGTACCCTGAGTGATAACTGTAAGTTCCATTAGTAGCAGAGATGATGATGATGATGAAGAGAGAGAAACTTGTGCTTTGTGTCCTCTTCCAACACTATTTTAAACCATATTTGGAAAAAAAAAGACTTCCAGAAACCTTTTAGTAGATTTGTTTATTAGATCCAGTAGTTTTTTAAGTAAGATGCAAGTTAAAATAATCAAACTAATCTCTATACTGTGAAGGAATGACTTTGCCTCAGTCCTGCTGATCAGATGAAATCCTAGTGAGTGTGTCATTGCTCATGTGTCATCGTAGGTCCTCAGCACCAGTTCTGAGCTGGCTTTTGGTTTGCTATATCTACCAACTAGTATGGGTAGTAGAAACGGTGTAGAAGATGAGGTGAGTGCCAATATTTTGAAAATAAATAAAAATTGGCAAGTTTCTTGATATGCAGTAGATCTTTGCCTCAAACAGAACAGGTGGAGGTAAAACGTGTTCAATGAGATGGCTTGATCCAGGAAGGCTCCCCCACCAGCCATGACAGGCTGTGTTTGGTTTCTGTGCCCACAGGAGTGGTGGAAGGCGATTTGGCTGCAGTGGAGGCCTACAAGTCGTCGGGCGGGGACATCGCGCGGCAGCTCTCGGCGGACGAGGTGCGGCTGCTCAACCGCCCGTCCGCCTTCGACGTGGGCTACACGCTGGTGCACCTGGCCATCCGCTTCCAGAGGCAGGACATGCTGGCCATTCTCCTCACTGAGGTGGGTCCCCTTGGCCCTGAGCACTCTGGAATGCACCTCTGTGTGACCTGCAGCTCGGGGTGCTGTTGGAATGCATGAACTGTGCCTGGTGCCTTGGATTGATTTCTCCTTAAGAAGAGAGTTTACCTGCTGGCTGCATGTTGTGGGGGTGCTGAGCATACTCAGCTTGCTCGTTAATGAGCAGACTTGGCACAGGTTCTGACCTTACTGGCAGTGGAAGTGAGCTATTGTGAGGCTTCCTGTGCTCTGGGTGGGGGAGAGGAAATGCTCTGAAAGCAAAACACTGACATCAATGACAGCGTAGTTTCTCTGAGTTTGTTAATGGGTAAGTCTACCTGGTCTCTCCTTCCTGGATTTTGTGGGATTTTCTCTTCCAGAGAAAGGCAAATTTCTTGCTTTGCAAAATCGCTGCACTTTTTTCCCATTCTTTGCCCATTTTGTACAGTTTGGTTCCTCCTGTGGTCTTGCTCTTTCATGTTCCATTTCCTTGTAAATTTTTGTACACTCCACCTCACTCAGTGATCTCTGCCCTCCTCCATCTTTGCCCTCTTAGCTGACCTCTAAATAATTCTCTCACCTTTTTTTTGTCTGTTTTCTTCAACTCAGACTTTTGGTTCCTCACCTGATCATAGCCAGATTTTTATTCTGCCTCCTTTCCTGATGCTCAGTGCAGTTCTGAGAGCTGATGTTCTGAGGAAAGCAGCATGCCCACGTAAAGATGATGGAATGCTCAGTGTTGAGTAATTAAAAAGAGTAGATGAAGCAAGACAAATGCAGCTAAAGCCTTGAATATATATTTATAAATGGCTAATACCAGTGGGTTTGTGCTGCTTGCATAACTCTGTGTGGATGGAGTTACATGTTTAAAACCAAATTAATTTGCTGAAACACTGTCTTACAGGTTTTTCTGTTTGGTTTTGTTTCAGGTCTTAGGAATGCTGACTCAACATACCATTTTTGTGGGAATGCTTAGTAGAGTTTGAGCCCCAGTGATACTGTTGTTTGCTAGGATGGGAATGAGTGAAAATGTGGGATTTAGAGGTGTTTTTTACTATACATCTGGTATTATCCCTGAGCCACTTGCCCTGTGTCATTGAATGAGTTTCTGCTGCCAGTGGCAACTAGAAGTTGGAGAAATTTATCTTAGATTAATAGTTTTTGGGAAGACTCTCTGTAGAAAACTGTCTTGTGCTGTGGTGATGAAGTTCTTTGTGTTAAATGCAGACTGGACTCATGCATGAGATGCGAGATGTTTGTCACTACAAGCTCTGGGTGGTCACCAGTTAATTCACTTCTTTGTGATTTTAACCAGCTCTGTGTTATCAGCTGCATGACAAGTGGGACATTTCATGAGGAATCACTAAACTTTCCATCTCTCAGGATACTTGTCTTGCATTCCTTGCCAAGCAGATGCTGTCTGCTGGTGGTCATCACTCCAAAGTCTTTGTATTTCACTGGAGATGATGCTGAGTGCAGTACTTGTTCCCCTACAGGTGTCCCAACACGCAGCCAAGTGCATTCCTGCCATGGTGTGTCCAGAGGTCACGGAGCAAATCCGCCGGGAAATTGCTGCATCTCTTCATCAGCGAAAGGGAGACTTTGCTTGCTACTTTCTGACTGACCTTGTGACGTTTACATTACCTGCAGGTACTTACAAAACCCTCTTACTAGTGGGAGATGTCACTGCTTTGTCACCTGGTTGAGAATTGCTTGTTCTGGATGTATATTCCGAGTTTGTGGTGGTGGGGTGTGTGTGTTTTATTTACTAAGTTTTAGTAGCTTATGTCAGATTTAGTAGTTGAATTTGCTTATTCAGTATTTGCACACTTCAATCCATACATTGTTCCTGTGAACTGAGCATCTGTTGTCCTATTTAGACATAAGGAAATGAAAAGAAAGTGGTGTATTCTTAGGAAAGGCTGTATTTAAAGTGAAGATCAGAGCCCAGACCTTTCTGGTCTCTAATATGACTTTTCCCACAGCTATTTTAGCTTTCAGTCCTTTCTCCAGAGGCCCAAAGCTATTCTTTGTATGTGGTTATAGCAGTAGCACTTTCTGAATCCTTTGGAACTATTCTGCAATCAAGAGAATATTTGTGTATTAGGAAAAAGCTTTTAGAAAACTTCTACTCTTCAGTAGCTGTTTCCTTTAATAGAAATGCTACCAGCAGTAGGAAAAGGTGCAGATGGAAACTCTGCTAATCAGCAGATCTGTTTGTCTTTTTTATAAAGCATTGTAAGGATTGTATTTGAAACCTCTCTGGTCCAGTGTTACCTCATCTCCTCCTCTTCAAAAAGTCAGGGTAATATTTACCCCTTGTGTCCCAGCCACCTGTCTGAGGGGTGTGTTCAGCTGTGCTCTGTGGGTCACCTGTGAGAGGAAGGTGGGGTGTGTCTGGAGACTAAAACTTCATTGCTGGCCAGGGGAGAGGAGGGGAAGGGGCAACAGGGTGATTCTGTAAAACACATGGAAAGTGTTGTTCTCACCAGAACTTTGGAATTTTCAAGAGACTCATCTTAAAGCACTGTGCAGCTTTCTGACATGTCTGATAGCCATTAAATAATTAACAAATAAGAATGTTCAAAAGCTTTTTTACATCAGAACTGACAGTGTATTTCCACTTTCATCACACTTTGTCAACTGAACATCTTTTTTAGTCAGCAGTTGGGCTCAAGACTGCATTTCTAGGAATGGAGGGGATAAATCACCCAGGTTTAGGAACTGGTTTCCACTCGACCTTTCAGATAAACAGATCGGATCCTCCCGAAAAGCCAATGCATGGATGGTAAAGTGCAAAGCTTTTAAATGGATTGCTGGCCCCTGTAAGGCACTTTTAGTTTAAAAAGCCCCAATCAATCACAGAAAACCAAAAATACCACCTACGTCACCCTGCCTGTGCCAAACAATAATGTGCTTCACTAGCAACTCGTGTGCCTAAATGTGGGCTCAGAAGCCCTGAGGTCCTGGACATCTGAGTAGGGCTGACAGATACCACACTGCAATTAAGAGAGATCCTCATGCCCTTGACATACCACTTAGGTCCCAGTCCTTATCCCCTGCAGTGCCTGAAGGGATGCTGGATGTTCCTGTGTAACTACTTTATTTACTTCCTTAAGTTTCATGTCTATAAGCTTCACAGCTGTGCTGAAGCCAGCACAGTTTCTCTAGTTGCTGCTCTGCCTTATCCTTATGCAGGCCAGGAGCAAGTCTTATGGTATAGCAGATATTTAAGTTTTAGAATGTGCAACAGTGTTTGTTTTAAATGATACAGAAGCCACAAAGGAGTTTTTTGCCTATTACACAATTTTCTGCCTTTTTTTACCCCTCTTCTTTTTTAAGAAGTAGATCCATAGCTGCAGATTCTGTCTGTAAAGCTCTTGGAGAGTTGTCAGTAGTGGTATTTTCCACGTCATATCTCTGTAGTTTTCCCACCTCTTGTTTTTTAACTTGCAAGCTGAGGCCTCCAGGCCATTGGGGTTCTCTGAACTGTTTCATTGAAGTCTGCATGAAATGAGTAAGGAAATGGATGTTCTGGACAAGAACAAGCCTCTTGGCAGACTGTACCTGGGATAGAGTAGAGGGGTGAGGCCATTCAGATGAGTGGAGAGCTATTGCTTGCTATTGAAGCTGTGCTAAATACAGTAGGGTTGACAATAAAAATACCCTTCTTTAATTTCTCACCTCCAAGTGGTGGTACATTTTCTTCTTCAGAGAAGTCCATTCTTACCCTTTGTGTGCTGTGATGATCCTTTCTGCATCCAAGGTGTGACTGAAAACCTGCCTCAGCAGCTCTGAGGTCAGAAATGACAGATCTGAAAGGAGCAGCAGCTTTTCAGAGGGAGTGTTAGGGCTGATGGGGCAGAAGCTGTTGTGTGAGCTGTGTGAGTTCTCCTGAGCAACAGCTGCTGGTGTGTCTCTTTTGCAGTAACATCAAGTGACTCTTGTATTTGCTTTCTGTTTTTCCAGATATTGAAGATTTACCACCCACAGTCCAGGAAAAGTTATTTGATGAAGTACTTGACAGAGATGTTCAGAAAGGTAAATGCACTGAGAATGGCTGGAATCTCTTCTTGCTTTTCATTAGAGAATGTTTCTGGTATTAAAATAAAGCACATGTGTGTGTATACATGTGGCTTTGTCCATGAATGTGTTTTAAATATAGATTTGAGGCTTTCAAGTTAAACTTCACTGGGGAATTCATAGAATTACAGACTTGTTTGAGCTGGAAAGGACCTTAAAGACTCAATACTTCCAATCCCCTGCCAAGGGCAGGGACAACTCCCACCAGCCCAGGGTGCTCCAAGCCCTGTCCAACCTGGCCTGGGACACTCCCAGGGATGGGGCAGCCACAGCTTCTCTGCCCAACCTGTGCCAGGGCCTGTCCACGCTCCCAGCCAGGAATTCCTTCCCAATATCCCATCTATCCCTGCCCTCTGGCAGTGGGAAGCCATTCCCCATGTCCTGTCCCCCATTCCCTTGTAACATTGATTTTAACATTTCCAGTCTATGTATGAGGCAGAGGGAGAATGGAGTCTGTAGAAATCATGTTTTTGTAGTGTCTCTTTGTAGAGCTTTAAAAAAATTTAAAATTTAAAGTCACAAGCTTTTTAAAGAAAACTAAACAAATCTTTCCATTTCAGTAGCAATCCTCAATCAAATGATGTGGTGCTTTGTTTAAGGCTATGGTTTGATTTAGTGTCTTTTTCTTGACAGTATTTCACTTCAGCCAGAGTAGTTCACCTGTTCATTGCAGTGTGAAGGAGAGCTGAGTTTCATTCATGTGAATGAGTCAATTACTGAGACTGTGCCATTACTGTGCTGTTGGGAGTCTCTGAGATATCAAATGCAGGGTTTTAAGAGCTGCCTGTCCTGTTGCAGAGCTGGAGGAGGAGTCTCCCATCATCAACTGGTCGCTGGAGCTGGGCACGCGGCTGGACAGCCGCCTGTACGCGCTGTGGAACCGCACGGCTGGGGACTGCCTGCTGGACTCGGTGCTCCAGGCCACCTGGGGCATCTACGACAAGGACTCGGTGCTGCGCAAGGCCCTGCACGACAGTCTGCACGACTGCTCGCACTGGTCAGTGGGCTGGGGACACATCTCCTCCCGTGGGGGGTTAGGAGGACACACAGCCATCAGTTCCCTCCTGTTCTGGTTCCCTTCTGCACCTCAAAGCTGAGCTGGTGTCACTGCCATTCTGATTGTACTGCCTGAAGGGAAGTTGTGGCCAGGTGGGGGTTGGTCTCTTCTCCCAGGCACTCAGCAACAGGACAAGGGGGCACGGGGGGCTCAAGCTCTGCCAGGGGAAATTGAAGTTGGAGAGCAGAAAAAAATTCTTTGCAGAGAGAGTGCTCAGGCATTGGAATGGGCTGCCCAGAGAGGGGGTGGATTCCCCATCCCTGGAGGTTTTTCAGCTGAGCTTGGCCGTGGCACTGAGTGCCATGATCTGGTAAAGGGACTGGAGTTGGCCCAAGGGTTGGACTTGATGATCTGGGAGGTCTCTTCCAACCCAATGGATTCTATGATTCTACTCCAGGTCTCATATCTTAGACATGAGCACTGGAAACGGGGACATTGAGCTCAGGATGGTATGTGACAGTCAGCAAATGGCACTTCAAGCAGTGAAATATTTTATCCTGCTCAGTGTGCGCTGAGCACAGTCTTTACAACTGGAATATCTGTGTGCTTGCAATGTAAATCACACACATGCCATGCCTGGCTGCTCTGTGGGTGCTTTGCAGAAGATTGTTAGTGGAAGATAGCCTTTTATTCCTTGTAAACTTTGCAGTGTTTTCATTCCATCTGCTTAGTTACAGCTTGATTTAGGATTGCTCTTTTTGTCCCTGTTCTGTCTGCAAAAATAATGGCAGTAAAGCACAAAGTGTTGACATTTAACTGGGGCTGCCACTTGGCCATAAAATTTAGTTTATCATTCTGTAAAACAACTTTTGTTGGTTTACACTGGCAGCCTTCTTTACTCTGATGTAGTTTGCCTCTTCTAGAGGGAAAATCCTTCCACTTGGACTCCTGGTGGTGTGTCAAGGGCTAAGGGAGAGCTGATAAAGACTGATAATCCCAATCACAGTCAGTCTTTATGTTCTTGGGTCAAGGGCAAGAGAAACTGTCAGGTAGAGAAAGAGCCTGTGCCTTCCTCTGTGTGCTGTACAGGAAGTCAAGAACAAAGGTTGATTTTAAGGTACCTGTAAGTAGGTTTTGTGATTACTGTCCCCAGCTGCTGTTTGCAGAAAACTCTCCAAATTAGCACCCAGAGCTGGGTTCAATGAAGTGGTGCTTCAGTAGCAATTCTCCCCAGAACCTGCCTCTGGAAGGATCTGCCACTGCTTTAGTGGTGTTTATAATGGACTGTGCATCTCGACCATGCAGGAATGTCCCTGGCACCAACAGGC
Organism: Sakesphorus luctuosus; assembly: GCA_013396695.1. Classification (NCBI taxonomy): domain Eukaryota; kingdom Metazoa; phylum Chordata; class Aves; order Passeriformes; family Thamnophilidae; genus Sakesphorus; species Sakesphorus luctuosus. The sequence goes on from VWZD01003741.1 coordinate 11,552, forward strand.
AGTTCCCCTGAGGCCAGAGCAGAAATTTATGATAGATCAGGTTTTGTTCTTTATGGTAACGAAACCAGGCATGGGATCCAAAAACGTGCTGCAAACTATTGAGCCTTGAACCACATCTCTCACAGTGTTGGTGCTGACTGTGGCTGACTTACTGCTGTGTCTAACACAACACTCCTTATTTAGAGGCTGATAAATCTCATTAAGCTTTTTAGTTTGTTCGAGACAGAATTTGCATTCTACTCTGAATTTACTTCATCTTTATTCTTGCTAGAAGCATAATTTTTCACTGATTCATGTGTTCCTTTACAGAAACAAGTCTTTTGATTTTAAGGAACAAGTCTTTAAGGAACAAGTTGTGTTCCTTTATAGGAACAAGTCCATAGAACAAGTGTTTTAGCCAAATTCTGTTGTAAATTGATCATCCTGTACTTGCTGTATAGATTCTATATGTGAAGGCACAATATGAAGGAAATAAAGTCCTCACTGGCTTTAATAAGAGTTGCTGAAGGAATGGGCTCTTAAATGCAATCCCTGCTTAACTTTTATCCAGTGGAATTACTCTTCCAAGCCTTGACAAAGACATTTTAAAATGGGTATTTTTATAGTTGGACACAGTACACTCATGTAACTCATTTGGCCTTGTTTTGTTATGTTTGTTTAGATGCTGAACAAAGAAGAGTCTCTTTACCAGAGACACTCTTGTCTGGTGCTCAGAAAAAGCTCAATATTGAAGTTCCCAGAGGCTCTGGCCTTTGGAATCTTTTTCATTCACCTTTAAATAACTCCACTTTTAGTTTACACAAGAATATGTTCTGATGTGTCCCTTTTTGTATTCCACCATTAGCTTTTGTTGGAGACTGGGCACATGCCCTGAGTTGGCTTTCAGAATTTTTTTCTATGGATGCATTTAGTTCTCTCATATTAACCTGAAAAGTTTGCTTCAAATGAGTTCAAAATCTTGTCTGTGGCTGACTCACTCAGGGAAGAACCTTTTTTAGGAAAACACTTTCCCAGTCAATCTTTTGGGGAATGGGTTGTTTTTCTTCCTTTTTTTTCCCTTACATTTCTCACTGCAGTAGTTGGTTAGTTTTTTGTTTTTGTATGTTTTTGTATGTGTTTGGTTGGTGTTGGTTGGTTGTTTGATTTTTGTTTTGTTTTCTTTCCCTCACAATCTGTTTAATTTTCTCTCAGGAGCCCTGGCAACTAATTCATTTCGCACAGGGTAGTCAGTGAGAGATTTCTGGGAGAAAACAGGGAAACACCTTTTCAGCTGCAAAGATGGAAGCAGTTGGTGCATTTGGACAGAACCTGGAATGCAGATCCAGAAGATTCCCTGTAGATACATTACTGTGAACTAGCACAGACCTACCCAAATATCTTTCCACCAGGAATTTTAAGCCCTGCAAAGGTTCTGGCTGGACTCAGGCCAGCCTGGCTGGTGGGTGCTGTTCTGCACACCAAGATTTTAGGATGGCTGCAGCATAGGAAAGGTTTGATGCACACACACTCTGTCTGTTAATTTTCTCAGATTTTAATTAAATGAGTCCATTTCAGTGACTTTTTTAATAAGCTCAACTTCAGAATGGTTTCTTTGTCTTCACAGTAAAGGCCATTGTTTAAAAGTTGGCTCAGCACTCCTTCCTGAACCCCTAATGTGAGGTTGTGGCTTTTCCATAGTACTGTGGTTGGACTGAGATTAAAATTTAGAAAGCCAACATCTGCCTTTTAATATGTAGGTCATTTTCCAGTGTAAATGGTTAACAAAGAAAAAAATATTATGACTAACTATCATACAAAAATGTTCATTTTAAACAAAAAATTAGAAATACTATGGCTTAAAACTTCCAGTGTAAATCAGATTAATCCCATTTTGTATATCTGATTCTTATCCACACTGCTTTATAACTCCATATAATGGGAAATTACTAAACTCTTTACTCCAAACTGGTAGAAAATAGATTCTGCCTTTTAACCATGGTCTATTTGAAATTGAGACAGGATTACTCTGTAGTTAACTGGCTGGTGATGTGGTTAAAAACAGAGAATATCTGTGGGGTTTGTGTGAGAAGAATGAGCACCTCCTCCTTTATGAAATGGAATGTCTTAGTTATGTCCCCTCTACATCAACACTTAAATAAGCCTAAAGAAGCCTTTAAAAAATATTCCAAGAAGTATCACACTGTCCAGGAGCCTGGCAGGAACTTGGATCATGTTTGCTGTGGGCATTGCAATGCCAAGTGATTTCTTAAATGAGGATTTCCAAATGGAAAGATTAAAAACAAAACCAGTTTTCCCGACCTCTGCTCTCTTTCTTCCCCACTCTTGGACTCGGGATAAAGGATTACAAGGCTTAACTATTGCTGTCAGGATTGTGGTGGTTGAGTAAATATCTTTGCCTTCACCACTGTGTCTGTCTGTGTTAACTTTGCAGGTTCTACACACGGTGGAAAGAGTGGGAGTCGTGGTACTCCCAGAGCTTCGGTTTACATTTCTCGCTGCGAGAGGAGCAGTGGCAGGAGGACTGGGCATTTATTCTCTCCCTTGCCAGCCAGGTAAGCAAACCCCTCTGGCACAGGGCTCAGGGAAAGGAGACTTCAGTTTCTGAAAAGAAATGTCACGAAATTGGGGTGTTATTCAGGAATAAGAATGTTCACTTACAAAATAAAACATTCCTCTTAAACCCACTGATCTTGAAGCGTTACTGGGTAAACAGCCAGTATGGAAAGATTAATTCAAAATTACCATTTTTGAGCTTGCTCTTGAGCAATAAAAATTAAAAAAGGTCTTGTGGTGCCAGAATGAAGTCTGTAGAATAAACTAATACACAATTGTCTGCTTAATGTCCTCCTCCAGCTCCTGCAGCACTTTTACCTCCCAAAACACACCCACAAATCTGTCATCTTACCCTTCTGAAACTTCAGCAAGCTGGTATTTTATAATAAGATTTACATTTCTATAAGCTTCCAGCTATAGGAATATTTTTAGCTCCTCTTTTAAGGTACAAACATGATTTTCATGCTATTTTCTTGAGCTTTGTTTTGGATGTGCCCTTTTCCTTTCATCAAAAGGCATTTGCCTTAACCTGCCCTCAGATGAGTGAATTATTTTTAGACTAAACACTATGTAGAGTTTCACTTCTAACTGGGGAATGAAATGAGCTGGATTGAATCTGGGCAGTAGGACAAAGAATTACTACTGACAGATTAAGTTCTTGTCTGGAACGTTTTTGCTTATTTCCAAAAGTCTTCCATTCTTTTGTTTTTCCTGTCCAAGCTGTATCACTCTTAAAAGCACTTTCTATCTCAGTTTGGAGACTGTTGTTCAAATTTCTGAGTAGAGAATGGCAAGTTCTGTTTCAAGTGATGTCTTTCTTTGTGTTTGGTTCAGCCTGGAGCGAGTTTGGAGCAGACACACATTTTTGTACTTGCACATATTCTTAGAAGACCAATTATAGTTTATGGAGTAAAATATTACAAGAGTTTTCGGGGAGAAACATTGGGATATACTCGCTTTCAAGGTAAGCCCGTTCAGCTGTAAACTTGAGCGATATTAAGTTACTGGAATTCTGTNTTAGCTTTTCAAATTCAGTTTTTAAAGAGGTTCAGCTGTAAACTTGAGTGATATTAAGTTACTGGAATTCTGTTGTAGATAAATTTTGATTTGCTGTTAGAAAGAACCAACCAATCCTCTCAAAACTTGCAGGTTTTCATTTTATAGTGGGCTCTGTGCCTGTAACCACAGTAAAAATGTATTCTGAGCTCCACTCAACATACTTGTAGGCTGTAATTTGTATAAAATACTCTGTGAAAATGTATCAGGAGGTGTGTGGTTTGTGCTGCTGCAAGACACAGGAGGTTTGACAAAGAGAATTTGAAATGTGGCTGTGAATGTTCATTTTGGAAACTGCAGAATTCATCACTTGTGGAGGAGGCTCATGAAGTTGGGGGCAGAAGGTGTTGGCATTGGCCAGTTTGGCACTGGAGTGGCAGCAGGATCTGCTGGGTGTCCTTTGGGAAAGGAGGGCTGGGAAGGGTTTCTGGAGCATCCCTTAAGGGCAGTGAGAAGGAGCCACCCCTAAAGCAAAAGGGACATAGGAGGTATTTGGAGCAGGGAAGAGTTATTAAAGTAGCATCGAGATGGCACAGCTGAGCTTGGTTTTGGAGTTGATGTAAAATAAAAAGTTAGCAACTTTGAATGTGTGCCATAGAGGCCAAAAGGGAGGAATTCTGTTCATAAATGCTCTACCAGCAGTTACTGTGTGAGGGACAAGATGAGGTAACTTAGTTACACTTAGAAAATATTGTTCAACCACTCATGTAAATCTGACTTTCTGCAAAAGTGAATTCCATGATGTACTTTAAAGGACATCTTAATTATTTATCTGTATTTCAGTAATTTACAATTTATGGTAAGTGTGGTGGAAATACTGACCTGTTTCTCATTGTTACTATAATTTTGCATAGTTTGATCAGGTTCTTTCTGACCTTTTCTCCTCCTAGTCCAACTTTTTCTTCTCCTCATCTTCTGGGCAAACATCCTGACTGTCCTTCAGATAAATACGAAGATGTTCAGCTGACTCAGTCCAGCTTTGCTTGGACATACATTTGTAGATTTCTAAAGATGCATTTTCTGTTTTGCAGCCAGATCTGTTTTTGGGCAACTTTCCTCTCTATTACATGCCAACATTTTATTATTCAAAGAATAAAACCTAAGAGGGGATTGGGACCATCTGCACAGGCTCAGCAGTGAACAAACCCCTGTGGAAAGGACTGGGTGTGCTACAGGGTGTTGGGGCTTTTGTTTTGCCCTGGGTCATCTTCCTGGGCTCAAGTGCATCTGCTTGATGATGGCCCACTGTTTATTTGTAACTTAGAGGACTTCCCAAAACACCTCTCTCTGTGATTTTTTTTTTTAAATGTATGGTAACTTTGGAAGGAGGCAAACCCATAATGTATAAAACCCCCAAGCTGGTTGAGTGAGTTAATGTTAATCTCTAACTAGTCAGAGTCTTCAGAAAACCTGAGAAGCTGTTTGGCTTCTCAGTTTGGGTAGTAACAAAACTTCATGTAGGGAAGGGAAATATTTTTCTGAAGACTCAAAATGTTTGGTGCTCTTTGTTGCATGTTATCTTTTATTTGAGATGATGAAAGGCTGGGAAAGAACAGTTTTTAGTGACATGTAGATCTGACATCTGACACTTCAGGCTTGTGTTGTTTTGAACTCTGAGGCTCTGTGGTTTGTAAATGTTTTTATTACCCAGATTGGGCATCCAGGCAGACAAGTGTTACGCGGCCTAAATATGATGAAATTGTTTTCTTGCTCTCTGAACCAGAAGGTAACTGAGTGTCTGGGACAGCCTTTTACTAGACACAGGTTTCCAGGAATTCAGGCAGCCAAATATTTCTGACTTGTGATTTGTTTGCCACAAGCCACATCCATCCATACATGGAAACACCCAGCACTGTGAACAGGTGAACTTGGGAGTCCTGTGTCAGATTACCTGGAATTACTTCTATCCCTGTCCAGCCACATTTTTGTGGTTAATGTTGCTAATTAACAGCCAGCAGCACAGCTGAGACCCAACAGTGTGGGCTGCCAGAGGAGTCTCCTGGGACTGGTACAGGACTGCCCTGGGCTTGTGTGGGCGCTGTGGGGAGTGCTGGGGTGTCCCTGCCTTGCTCGGTGGCTCCCTGCCTGTCTTAACATCACATCCACTAGAAGAGAAAGAGGAAAGAAAGATTGTGGTGCTGAAGTAATGGATGTGCCATCCCTGGAAGGGTTCAAGTTTTGGATGGGGCTTGGAGCACCCTGGGATAGTGGGAGGTATCCCTGCACATGGCAGAGGGTGGAACGAGATGTCCTTTAAGGTGCCTTCCAACCCAAACCATTCTGTGATTGTGGTTTGTAACAGAAATGGGGAATTGGATTATTTTTAATGCTTGCATAACATCATGGCTCAGTTCACAGCACCTTGAAGGTATTATAGCCCTCTTACTGACCCCCAAAATACTCTCCCTGGTAGGAGTTTTTTCTCCAGGGATTCCTTGTTCCAACTTATCATCCTTGCTGTAACTGCTGTGAATGCCTTGAGTGAGAACCTCCTTGTTTCCCAGGTTGCAATTGAATGTTAATGCTGCTTTAAATATTAAGGCTTCAACTGTGAAAGATCCATTTACTGCTCAGCCCTAAGTGTGCTCTTGCTCTGGCTGCATGTGTGCAGTGGTACAAATACACAGCTTTTAAAACTGATCAGGAAAAAAGGTAGGTGACTGAAGTGACCATCAGATCAGGTTGGAGAAACTAAATCCCATATGGGTGGCTCCCAGGATAGGTGTTAGCCCGTACTCTTTATTTTCCATGGCTTGTGTTCATGCCAACTGTTGTTACACTACCTTCTCACTTTGTATCAGAGTGACTTTTGCAACTCTTGAGAGCACTAGATATTCTCCTGGTAATGTTTGAAATTCCTTTCTTGTGGAGCTCATCGCCTAAACGGTGGAGGAGGAATGGAAAGTGTAGCACAGCCTTCTGGCTTGGGGAGATGATTAGTGTGGAATTTTTAATAAGACAAAAACAACAGTGAAAAAAAAATTCTGAAAAGTTGCTGAATTTTAGTGTTGAGTTTATGTTGAGGCAAAAAGATGAACCCCAGTCCTGAAAGGTCACAGAGCTGTGCTAGGTGTGAAACTGAGGGACTGTTTTCCTTGCCTTTGACTGTATGTTATTTCCAATCTAACCTCGAATTTTGACCAATTATTTGGTTCTTTCCCGAAGTGTAAAGGCTTGAAACTTTTAGGGTAAAGCTTATCCTCGTTCTGTGCATTAGAGTGAGACTTAATAATGGGGACAGGAAGAGGGAGTGTTAAGAAGGTATTAAAAGGATTTGTCCTTAAATCGAGGTGTTGTAAAAACTTGTGTGAATCTTAATCTGAAAGAAATGGAAAGACTTTTTAGATAGCTCTTCATTGCTAATTCAGAAATGGGGGGAAGAAAGGGACAGTTCTGGTAGCCCCTACTCATTTTTACTGCAGCAAAAAAAGGTGAGTTCTGAACTTACCTAAACCTGCAGACACAGCCCCTGCCTCCGATGCCCAGTTTGGCATTCCCTGTCCCTGGATGTTGGAGAAGTGCCTTGTTTTGCTGCAGCAGCTGCACTGGGAGGGGTTGCTATGCTACATGTGCACTTGAGTTTGTGTGGGGCTATTTTTACCCTGTCACAAGGTGAGCTGTGCTCTCGCTGAAGTTGTCTTGCAGCAGTACAAACCAGGAATTATTTATGTTCCTGGAAGAAAGGAGTTCCAGCTGTATTTTGAGACCTTGAGCAAATAGCTGTATTTATTGCTAAAAAGAATGGGGAGAAAAAGTGCAGTTTCCCTCAGATTCTGTGACATCGGGAGTTTATTGTAGCTGAGCGAAATAGTATCAGCTTTTTGGTGGGTTTTTGGGGTTGTTTTTCTTTATTGAGGCTAGATATGAATAATTGATGTGGTTAATTTAGTCTGTGAATCCTGTGTGTGAGCAGTCCTGTTCTGTCTGGGATGGGTTACACTGGTGCAGAGTAACATTTAGTGCAGTAAGTTCTTTTAATAATAACTTTTGAGAGCAGATGGTGGAATTTTTGTTCTGGTAAAAATAGACATCTGACTGTAGATTTTATTTCTGTGATGCAGCAGCTGATTTTTTTCTTCATTTTTTTTTAATGTTAAGAAGTTACCAAACATAAAAGATTGCTTTTCTAATCTTGGTTTTTTCATCGCTACACTATAGAATGTAGATTTTAGGGGTGTGATAATGTGGTATTGGTTGTGATTGTAATGGCTTTTATGTCTAACTGGCACAGTTGCAAAGATACCCGACTTATGTTAATTAGTAATAATCAGCTGTACTGAAAACTGTGACCTGTGTCAGTGTGGACCAAACCAGGGTTTTAAATATTTGTGATGTGCTTCTCTTACTGTTCAGCCACAAACAACAGGTTTGTATCAAAATCCTTCCTTGCTGAGCACTAGTTCGAGTCTTACCCTGTGTTTTATTTCCCACAGGTGTGTATTTGCCTTTGTTATGGGAACAGAGTTTTTGTTGGAAGAGTCCCATAGCTCTGGGCTACACGAGGGGCCATTTCTCCGCCCTGGTTGCCATGGAGAACGACGGCTATGGCAATCGAGGGGCTGGTGCTAACCTGAACACTGACGATGATGTTACTGTTACTTTTCTACCCTTGGTGGACAGCGAGAGGAAATTATTGCACATTCACTTCCTTTCTGCTCAAGAGGTAAGAAATGGCCTGAGTGTGGCTGGTCCTCTCTGTCACAGCTGCTTCTGAAGCTCAGCAATCTCTGCAGCCCTGTGTGTTTCTGCTGTTCTGTTTAATTACTGCTGCTCCATCCCCATCACTTGATGAGGGCATTCTGAAAGGTATTTCCCCACAAACTTGATGCTTATTTGTAGCTCTGTAACTTCATTGTTCATATGACTCATAAAACCATAGAACAGACTCACAGAATATCCTGAGCTGGGAAGGACTCACAGGGATCACTGACTCCCAATTCCTGGCCCTACACAGGACAGCTCCCAAAATCCTACCATGAGCCTGAGAGTGTTGAATATAAACACAGAAATAAGGATTCTGTCATTAATGCAAGACTGAAATCTGCCTTTTGAGTTTTTTTTTCTCAAAGGACGCAGCACAAGTATTGGCTCATAGTTACAGCACATTCTACCCTTTATTCTAATGAAACTCAACTAGTTTTTTCTTTAATAACCATGGTAAAGACGTGGAACCATTTAAGGGTGTACATGGGGGAAGGGAGGGCTGGAAAACTTGAACTAATTGCTAATAGTGGGCATCCTGTAGATACGGGAATAAAAATGGGTGTTAAGTCTAGAGAGGAATGTTCCCTCAGCAAGCCACAACAGAGGGAATGTATCATGTCAAAAACTCTAATTTAAATTAAAGACTCCTAAAAATGCCATTGTAAAGCCAGAAGGCTCTGTAGGTCTTCTCCTTATACATGGTGCCTGTCATAAATAACTAACTACTCACAAATGACTGAAATATAGGAAGGATAAATTGGAAATACAGGTGTGAAAAATTGGGAAGGGAAGACCAGCTGGGGAGTATTTCCAGAGCCCTCCAACTTCGGTTGTGGGCTTTGGAGGTGCCGAGCACAGCGGTGTCCTTGGAGCAGGACCCGCACTGCCTGTTCGGCAATGTCATCGTTGGCCTCCTCGGACTCATCCCGGGTGTTCCCTGTCCCCCCAGATCGGCAACGAGGAGCAGCAGGAGAAGCTGCTCCGGGAGTGGCTGGACTGCTGCGTGACCGAGGGAGGGGTTCTGGTGGCCATGCAGAAGAGCTCCCGCCGGCGCAACCACCCGCTGGTCACGCAGATGGTGGAGAAGTGGCTGGACCGCTACCGGCAGATCCGCCCCTGCACGTCCCTGTCCGACGGCGAGGAGGACGAGGATGACGACGACGAGTGATGGTGATGAATAAAGTGCGAATGAGCCGCAGTGTCTGCCCGCAGTTAGTTGTGCTGTGGAGTGGGTGTGAGCGACCCGGGTGTGGGGGATGAAACACCTGGGAAGGATCCTCTGACAGCACAGAGAGAGGATGGAGAGCAGCTCATCCTGCTGCCTGCAGAGAGCGAAATGGGCTGGACTCCAGTTTGTATAAAAACACGAAAAAGAAACAAAAAACAACTAATTTTATTATCAAGACGGGGAAAAAAAAAAAGAAAAACCAACCCCATTTTTCTTTCTGACTGTAAATCTGTCTATAAATGTACCGCATGTGGTTATGTAAGAGGTTGTGTAATAGGAAACGTATACCAGCATCTTAATTATTGCAGAGAAATTTTTCAGCTAAGGGCACTTCTGAAAGCACATGTTTGCTGGATGTCTCCTCCCTCCGAGGTTCTTTTACAGTAGAACTTGGTCTTCTCCTCCATCACCTTTTAGATACTCTGACACGTTTCCCTGAAAGGCCCTTTTCTGTGAAATCTTCCTAGTGCCCAGGTCAGATTGTGAGACTTTTTTTTTTTGTTTGCACAAAATATTCACAGCAAGTCATAAGCAAAAATACATTCATTATTTTACTAATATTTTAGTTATTGCTGTGCCCATAAAATAAAGTCTAAACTCTACGGAACAAACTGGAAGAGAAGCTAAATTTTTCATTGAGTGAAATTATTTGTTTCCTGAAAAAGCTTTTCGTTTTTTAATTTTTTTTTTCTTCTAATAATTAGTAGATTCAGTATAGATAAGAATATTTATTTGGAGAAGTGACCTAAAAGGTAGGGATTTTATTCCAGTGAGCATACACTAAACAAAATTGTGTGAAATCTGAGAACTCAAAAACCACTGAGAATTTCATCAGAACTCCTGTCTTGCTGTGATACAAATTATATGTATCATTTATTCTTTGACCACTCAAACATTGCTGCAAATGAAAAAAACACCTTTTCAAAGGGTTCCTCCTTGGTCACTAAATCTAGTGAGAATCCACTTGGCAGTTCTTATTAAAAAGAAGAATCTATGCTCCAGTTGTTTAAAATACTGTTATATATTTCTCCGTATGTAAACCTGGGAATTTCTTGCATGTTGATTGATGTGGCCATACTTAAACGTATGTAAGTTCCTAAGATTGTAAGTTCAGAGTATATTCTCCAGTAGAAATTTTATTATATTTGATAACTTTAGCCATGTAACCTGTAATGGATAAAGTTTATCTAAAAATCTCACTGAAACACTAAAGGTTAATGCCAGTTTCTACATTTACAGTGCAATTCAGGTTGTCTTGAAAAGCACTTTTGATGGTGTGGTGGTTGAATAAGCCAGTTTGCAGTAGATGAAATTGTTTTAATTAGAATTTGGAAAGAAGCCCCATAGCACGTATTTTTATGTAGTTCAGAGCTATGGAAACCCTGAGGAACTTGCTGCTTTTCCTTCCAATGCTGCTTAGATGGTGTTGAAACGTGCACAACTCCTACAAAACTTGGTGACGACACCGAAAGTATAGAAATAATGAAGTACTGTATTACCTTAGCAATTATCCCGTCCCAGACTCCACTGGGGTTTATTTTGTCTTCCCCTTTTTTTGGCCATTAGAGCTCTGGTTGGGGCATGCCCAGATTTCCAGGTGAAGGGACGTTCCTCTGCCGTGTCTCTGTGGGTGACCTGAACTCACCTGGCAAACTGATGATGCTACACAGGTTCTTCACGAGTGTATGGTCCTGGTTCAGGTTTCCTTTCTAAATTGGGATTTTTGGGGTCCTTTTTCTTACTTTGCAGTGAAATCCTTTTATACCTTGTCTAGCTGAGGACACAGAGCTTTAGTGTCAGGGGAGCTGAATGCAGGGTAAGCTGGGATGAGGATTTCCGTGCCCTGAGCTCGCCTGCATGTGTCGTGGTGTGACCGTGGGTGTCCCAGTTCAGGACTGAGCATGCCAGCTTTAGAACAGCAGATTCTGTGAACTCAGATCCCAGCCTGCCCAGGAGCAGCTGTCTGTGCAGCCACCACTGCCTGGACAAGCTGATTCCATTGGCTGCTCCAAGGATGCTGTGCAGTTTCCACCTCCCACCCCTGCGCTTTTGGCAGTGCTGTTCTGTTTGGGAAGTGGAGCTGCCTTGTCACAAGGGGAGAATAACCAATGTGAAAATCTACCTTGAGCCAAAGTGGCTGAGCACTCCTGCCCTCCTCCCCGTTGCTGTCCATGGGTTGTGCCTGATGATCCCTATCCCTGTCCCCAGCACTTCCCACATCCAGCGGAGTTCCCTGTTTGGTCAGTCTGGCTGTTCCTCCAACGCATGCACCGACGTGTATCAAGTCCTGCTCTGAGAGGACAGTGCTGGTACTTTGGAGCTCATTATTGTTTTGTTCTGATGTGATGTACAATGGCTTGTTCAGGTTCATGCACTTCACAGGCCGCTTTAGAACTGATGAGGTGTCTTTTTTTTTCCAGAATCAAAGTAATCCAAACCTCATGTACCTGTAGATTAAAGAGCTGCAACCCCCTGCTCGTGCTCGCACCGCAGTCAGTGTGTCAGTGGCTCCTCCAATCACACACTTCAAAGTTTACACACACTGAGATTAATCTGCAAACGCTCCCTTGCAGCTTGTTGGCAAGTCCTGCTCCTTCAGCCAAGTACATGTGTAAGAAATCAGGTTTCTCAGTGTTCCTTCCTCATACTCTGGCTCGCAGCAGCACATGCTTTCCTAGCACAGAACTTGGCTTCTCATTGCTACCTCCTTTACAGCTGGTTGGGCTTTTTTTTCTGGTTTTATTTATGAATTCCTCAGTGAAAATCCCTGTATTTCTTTTGTTTTTAATATATTAAAATTTAGTAATGCCTGATTCTTCCAAAGTTCTGCTGCATGGCTTATGGCAAACACTTCCCAGTAACCATGTTGGTTTGTGTGTGTTTGGAGACCCTCATTTAATTTATGCTTTTTTCCCCCACACCTTTTGTACAGGTTTTTTTAGGTTTTATTTAGTGTTTTGTCATCTTCAAGCTGCTTGTTTTACGCTGCTCTGACATCCATAAAGTCCTCCCTGGAGAAGGAGATTCTCCCAGGAGAGCAGGACAACAGCAAAGCAAAGGCACAAATCTTCAGCAGCAACTGCTTCTCTCTCCCCTTTCTCTGCCCAATAGTTTTCCATTTGAGAGTTGCAGCTTCCTGGTGCATCCTAATGATGATGATACTCTTCCTTTTCGGCTCCCGTGGATCTGATCTTTGTGCACTTTCCTGACATTTTTGCTTCAGGCTCTTGTAACCCTTGGGATCACTTAATCTCTGCTCCTCTTGAGCTTGTAGCACTTTCATCCTTGGTTTTGCTTGAGAGGGAAGTTGGGTGTTGGATGAAAACTCCAGCATTTTCTGAGCCCAGTCCCTCTGCAGAGTCCACTCCTGGCACACGGATTTCTGAGGTACAGCACTCACCTGGGATGTGGCTCTTACTGAAAAACAAAGTACCACAGCTCATTTATTTTTAAAACAACACTAAACCTTAACATCAGTTAAATGTTTTCCTCGTCCTTTTGATGCTTTTATCCTGGTTTCCCATGGAGGTTGTGGATAATTCACTGCTGGGCCATGTTGAGCACCATCAAGGAGTGGTCACTCTTCAGTAACAGGTCACCTCTTTTTCAGGCTGCTTGAAGCTGGTAACTAGTTTTCAGCATAATTTAAAGCCAACAAAATACAGAGTTTTTTAACCTGGACCCTTTTGATTTAAGTCCCTTTCCAGATCAAACTCTTTGCCCCATTTAACTCCACATGTGCTGAACTCGGACAGTGGGGAAAGGAGAAGTGGAAACAAGCCCAGGCCTTTTGGCCAGTGAACTCAAAGCCACCACCACCTCTTGAGCATGTTTTTTGCTTTATTCTCTAGTGGTTTGTTAATGCTTCAGTTCTTGAGTCTGTACAGAAGATGTCTGAGGTGTAGCTGCCTGGGTAGTTTATGGAAACCACAGTGATATTTTCTACAGAGGCTGCGTATTAATTACCATAAATATTGTGAGGTGGAAGAGACCTTCCCTTCCCACTTGATTTAAACACTCAAGAGTGTAAGCAGCGTTATGTTTCTGTACCTTTGGGCACTCTCAGTGTCTTCAAGCCCCAGAGTGCAGCGAGAGCTCTTGCCTTGCAGAAATTATAGAAATTTTATCACTTTTTATTGAAAACTGCACTGAACGCTAAATGTCCACCTTTACAATAAACAAATACAGTAACGGTAACACACTAAAACAAAACATACTGATAGCCATTGGTTTCTTTTTTGTCTGTTTGGGACAGCTCAAGATTTCTTTTTTTTTTTTCTTTTGTCACAGAAACAGGAATGTACCCATACAAAGGCTCAAAACAGGCCATCTTTAAAAACAAAAGGCGATGATTCACAAAAGACTATGAATATAACATGTAACTAGTTGATACAAATCTAATAGGATTTGTTAAAATCAGTCACACCTAATAACACGTCTTGAAGTGTTCTTGTATAAAATATCACGTGAAGAAAAGAAGACTTTTATCAATGTCTAAAAAAGTGGATTTTGTTCATAGACAGTCTGACAAGTTACCATAAAAAGTGTTTCCTGAGACATAAGGAAATGCAACATTATTCTTGAACCCTTTCCAGCTCAAGACTTTTTCCACTTGATAAAATAGCTGCAGATTTAAAACTGAGAAAATATATTTGAGTACAAATAGTGTGTGAAACTTAATACTTTCTTCTTTTTTTTTTCTTTTTTTTTCCTTTTTTTAAATTTTTCTTGCATCATTGCAGGGCGTAGGTGGATGCACAGCTACTTTATTCAGTGTACTGGGCAGAGAAGAGACTGGCAGTTTGGTTTTCCTTAGCCTGGGAGGGCAGTGGCTGTTGCCAGGAGCCCTTTCTGCCCTCCCCATCCCACAGATCCCGGCTGGAATGGTTAGAACTTAAACCTGGCAGGAGAACTTCTGTTACACGGCACTGGCCCTCTGAGACTGTAAAACAAAAGGAGTAGGAGTAGTAGTAGTATTTTCTTTTTTTTTTTTCTTCCACTTCTAAGCCAGGACTGGAGCCTCCCGTTAGGACAGGTACCAGTCACAAGAGTAAGGAAAGGGCTGAAGCCACATAATGGTTTCCTCTAACATTAACTCTGTCAAGATGGCTTAATTCAATGGTCTGAACACAGAGCAGGAGCCCTGTCCTTCCCAAGGAATTGAGTGGGGGGAAAAGAATCTATTTTTATTCATGTGACTGATGCACAGATGAAGGAAACTCAACACACAATAACAGAAGTTGCTCATTAATGTATCACATCCTAGTTTTCAGCGCTGCAGTAAGAGGTGACTTCTCCAGGGCTTCTCCCCAGTCTTGGCTGCTGTCGCTTTGTCGGGAACACTGGAACACCAATGATGCGTCTGTCCAGAATCAACATTACAAATTCCGTATCAAATTCTTCTTTTTTTTTAGTTCATGTATAACTTCTTTTCCAATGTCTCTTGGTCCTAAGTTTATTGAATGGTTTTTAAATTATCTGCTATTGCTCGTTGGGATGTTCCCTGTTGTCCCCGTGTTTTGTGGGCTGGTTGGGCGACGGAGCTTGGGACGGATGTGCCACTGTGGGAAGGTTGTGGGTGACGGGGATGCCTCCGGGGATGATGCCCTCCATGGCTGCCGGGATCCCTCCCGGCGCGACACTGACCATCCCGGGGGGGTACCTGGCACAGGGACACAGAGAGGCGCGTTGGTCACAGCAGCACTCGGCACACGGACACCACCTCCCACCGCGGAGACACCCCATGGCCTGTCTAAAGCCAGGCTGGGTTCATTCTAAGTTACAGGGTATAGCTGAGAGTTCACATCACAGTGGGGCTGTGCTCTGGGTGAGTGTCCTCTGCCAGGATACTGGGGCTGCGGCTTGTCCTGCGCCTTCAAACAGCCTGCTGAGCCACAGGAACACCTCTCCCCCTTCAAAAACGGGTAAGGAATCATCTGGAAGGTGCTCTGCTGACTCACTCACCCTTGTGTGGGAATACCCTGGAACACCTACACCTGTTTCATGTGGAAGGTGAGTTGGATCTTCCCGTCTAACAGAGGGCACAGCTGAAAGCTGGGGTCAGATCTAGTCCATCTTCCTGTCCAAGAGCAGGAGGAGTTACACGTATTCCAAGAAACCACAAATTTGAGAAAGAAGAATAACCATTTCTTGAGCTGCCCAAGGTAAAACATGATATGGGGCAGCAAGGCCAACACCCTCTGGAGCTCTGTGGACAGGTGGGGCCTGCAGGCCGCTCACAGCACCTCCCTCTTGCTCCTGCTGCCTTTGGGAAAGGTGTAGCAGGAAGCCAGGAGGGAAAGGGAGGTTCCACCTGCCCGTGAAGGTGAAGCTTAGAGGCCTGCTGTGGGTCCTGAGGAGCTTAGCCAGGATGAAGCTCCCTACAGAGACAGGTTAAGCTGGGAAGCCAAGGCTTGTCCCCAGGTAATGGCACTGCCCACGTGTTTCAGAGCAGGCAGGAGCAGGAGCAGGGGATGCTTTCTCCAGGTTTGGATGTTCTGCTGGTCAGAGTGGACACTCACTGCCTGTGGCCTGCATGGCACAGGAGCTGCCTGGGGCCTTGGGGCTCTCCTGCCAGATTAACTCCTGCCTGACTCTGCCTCTGACATGACCTGATGTGCCCCACACGGGTTTTTTTATATCTCTCAGTATTTTTGGCAGTGGCTGCCCATGCTCCAGCTCAGGCCTTGTGCCTGATGTCTCCTATCAGCATACTTGGAGCCATCTGAAACAGAGCAGTAAGTAACCCTTAATCTCGGATTTAGGTGGAAATCAGGTCACCTGACTAGGGCACTATATTTGGAGCTTTTCCCCTGGCTTGTTAAGCCATGAGCTGGGCCAGGCTCACAGTGGTTGGTGCCTGGACAGGGGCATGGGGCACATCTGCAGTTGCATCTGCAGCTCAGAAGCCACATCCAGCCTGTGGGGGGGCCTGGGGGGTCCTCCCACTTCCAGAGAACTGTACAGACTCCTGGCCCACCAGGATGCAGCCTCTGGAAAGGGAAGGCTTTATACAGCCATGGGTGGATTCAGCAGCACCCACAGTGATGTGGGAGCTGCTCCCCAAGGAGAGGGGTCCCAACAGCAGGTGTTACCCAGGTTTCCACCCTTGCTGTCCAGCTGGGATCCCAAATTGCTGCTGCCAGTGGCTCCCGTTCTCCCACTTACCTGTACGTGGCACCATTGAGCTCGGGATGAATCGCCTGCTGGTCTATTACTGACCACGGAGCCGTTGTGACAAAGAATTCCTTATTCACACAGTTCCTTAGGCTTTCTGGGATGCGCCCTGGAGTTGGGGATAAAGCCACAGCACCTTCTAATAAACTATAATTTTTATCATTTCACTATATTTATTAGTGTAAAGGATGGGTCGAAAAGAAATCCCATATTCCTTGTTTCAGGAGGATGTTTTGGCTGTCCTGAGGTGCAGGATTGGAGATCAGTTTCCCATCCTCAATCCCAACTCTGCTTGCAGGAAAGCTGTTCCCTTGAGCCCACTGCTTTGGAAGCAGACACGAAGCTGTGCCTTTCACCTCCACAAAGAGGGCAACTTTTAGGACAAGAGAACCACCCATTTGCTGGAGTATCGAGCCCACCACCTTGCATCAAACTCAGTTACAGCAGGAGCTGGGCACAGATGCTTTCACTGCCTTGGTATTTGCTTTTGGAATGCAGTGGCTGTGCTGTGCACCACAGTGTGGGTTAGCACCAGTAACAGGCAGATTATTCCCTGCTTCCCTGTCCTTTCCTCCCCAGTCACAGATACCAGTCTGTGCCCCATTCTTTTAGAAAAAAAACCAAACTCAAAACCCCACAAAACCCCTCACCCAAACATCCCCAAATGACAGAAAAGTAAGGTTTGGGAAGTGAATCAGGGTGGGATCCCTTTCCCAGTCTCCTGCTGGGACACAGGCAGGGTGAAGCCCTGTCCCTGCCCCTCCTGGTACCTGTGATGGCGCGCCGGATTTCGGTAGCAGCAGCTTCTCTCATCTCTAGCGACGCCTGCTCGCTGTACCAGGCTGTGTGGGGCGTGCAGATGAGATTGGGAGCATCTTTCAACGGGCCTTGAGCAAAACTGGGAGCAGGGGAAAAAAGAAAAGATTAACCCGTGTTTAAAGAGAGAATGAAAGATGTTATGGACAGCAAAAAGCTTGTTGTCTGCCCTTTGTATATGCACAACTCCTTCCAAGGCCAGGCTGGAAAGGACTTGGAGCAACCTGTGCTGGTGGAAGGTGTCCCTGCCTCTGGCAAAAGGGTTGGAACTGGATGATCTTTAAAGTCCCTTCCATCCCAAACCATTCCATGATTCCCCAGCCCCTCACCTGCAGCATCAGGGCTGGAGGGAGCCTCACAGGGTCCTGCCAGCCCCAAAAGCACAAGGGAAGGACAGCTCCTGTTTAGGCTCAAACTGAAAATGCACCAAAAAAGAGCCAACAGTGCCAGACCAGAACCATCCGATGGTGCAAGGTGACAACAGCAGGAATGTCCCTAAGTGCTGGGGCTGTGTGACAAGGGGCAGTGCCACAGGGTGGGTGCAGTGCCACACGGGAGGTGCAATGACACACGGGGGGGTGCAGTAACACTCAAGGTGGGTACAGTGACACACAGGGTGGGTTCAGTGACAGGATGGATGCAGTGACACACGGGGAGGGTGCAGTGACACAGGGTGGGTGCAGTGAAACACAGGATGGGCACTGGGTACCCCTGTCCATGCCATGGCACTGACACCAACCCCCGGACAGGCCCCAGTGAAGCTGCAGCTTTACCTGAAGGGTTCGGACTCGTGCACGTCGAGCGCAGCCCCTCGTATCCGTCCCTCCTTCAGGGCTTGAGTTAAGGCCTTCTCGTCCACCAGCCCCCCGCGTGCCGTGTTCACCAGGAACGCCCCCTGCCTCATCTGCCAGGGGAGACAGCAGTGAGCTGGGAGCAATGATCCCATCCTTCCTCCAGGAAGCTGCCTCGGCTGGGACAGCATCCCGCCTTCTGTGCCAAGCAAACGTGCCCCAGCCCCAGAGCAACCCCCATCCCAGGGCCCATGGGTTTTCCATGGGAAGTCCACCTTGCATGGGCAAACCAAACCCGCTGTTGCCATCACCTCTGCACCACAAGCAAAGGGCTTGCTCAGCTGGCAGGACACCACCCGCCTAAACACCGCATGGAGACAGAGCTGGGTGCAACCAGCTGTCCTGGAGGTCACCCACAGGAACTGGCTTGCTGTGGGAGAGAGGGACCCACAGCCAGCACTGACACTCAGGGCTTGCCCACCACAGAGCCCCCAGGGCCTTGCACACAGGGGGAGTTACCTGCTTAATGGTGAAGTCGTTGATAAGGTGGTGGTTGTGTTCGTTAAGGTTACAGTGCAAGGACACACAGTCGCTCTGGTAGAGCAGGTCCTGCAGGGTGTAGACCCGCTGGACCCCCAGGGACCGCTCGATCCCATCCTGCAGGTATGGGTCGTAGAAGATCACGTTGAAGCCGAACGCCTTGGCCCGCACTGCGACCGCCTGCGCGGTGCGACCTGTGGGTGGGGGAGACACAGGGTCACTCCACTGGGGCCCAACATCCCTGTCTCCAGGGAAATGCCCCTTTTGGGTCCTTCTGAGTTTGGAAATGCCCCTTTTGGGTCCTTCTGAGTTAGGAAATGCCCCTTTAGAGTCATTCTGAGTTGGGAAATGCCCCTTTTGGGTCCTTCTGCTTTTGGCAATGCCCCTTTTGGGTCCCTCCCAGGGCAGTGGAGCAGTGCAGAGCCTCCCTCGGGGGCTCCCCACCCCTCCCCACGTACCGAAGCCGATGAGGCCGAGCGTCTCCCCGCGGATGCGCGCGGCGCCCGAGGCCACCTCCCGGATCTGCTCCACGCTCTGCACCCGCGTGCCCTCCCGCAGCGCCTGGTACAGCCACGTGTTGCGCCGGTACAGGTTCAGCACGTGGCACACGGTGGAGTCGGCCGTCTCCTCCACGGCAGCCGACGGGATGTTGCAGACGGCGATCCCTGCGGAAGCAACACGGGAATTACAGCCACAGTCCGAGGGGCAGCCCCTGTCACCCACCCACCCCACAGCGAGGCAGAGGGAGGGCTCCTGCCATCACCCACATTGCCCAACCTGCCCATCACTTTGAGCACTTGGAGCAGTGTTTTCCAAGGAAGTGCATGGTCAGGTGCAGCCTGAAATGGCTGCAAAAAGCACCATGACTGCTGATGCTCAGGGCTCCCCTACAGCCCAGTGTATCTCCAGAGTAAGGACCAGTGCACATCTCAGTTACTCAGGAGTAACTCCAGCAGCAAAGGCTTGGGTTGCTACACAAAGTCTGATTCTTGTTTGCTTCCATCTACCTTCAGGGTGACTTAAATCATGCTCGTAGAACTCCTCCCTTTCCACAATAAGGCTGTAACTTGGTGCCCTGGAGCAGGATGGTGCCCCAGCTCAGTGTGGCAAGATCAGCCTCCCCTTCCCCCTACACCCACCAAACAGTGGCCTTCAAACACACCATGGCAAGACCTGAGGTGACACCACCCCCACAGCACCACCAGTGCACCCTCTGCCTGCCCCAAACACCCACCCACGCTCCTGCAGGAGTTGCTGAAGGCTTCTGCCACAAAATCTGGAGACTCACCCAGAATTTGGGGTGTGCAGGAAGCAGAGTCATGCTGTAACAGCTCTGCTATCCCAGCACTGACACTGCACACCCTCTGCTCTGGTCTCAAGGACAGACTTATTCTTCCTTTGCCACAAAAAGTTTATTTTAAACCACCATGTCCCACTTGGAGCTATGAGGATGAAGTTCCTTGAAAATGCCTCCCTGGTCTTTGCCCTGGCTCACTAAGGGTGCAAGGCTGTGCTTCATTTCACATCTATTTAGCAGAGCAGTTAAGCACATGCTTATACCTGACCAGATTGCACATGATTTAAACACACCTTAAATATGGATGTGTATTTAAGTGCTTTACTGAGGTCTTTGAGTAGAAACCATGAAGAACTAGGAGATAAAGACAGAATAAGATATTCAGAAGATCCTCTTCCACTGTGAGAAGCACTAATTCAAAATCCAAAGTCTGTTTCTCATCCCAATATCCCTGCTCCCTGGAGCAGCTTTTCTGCTTCCAAACCTGCTTTTCACCCTGTAGCTGTTTGAAAGACCTGTGGGATCTGGGAGAAAAACTGACTGACAACATAGGGTGAAAAAACCTCAGGATTCACCCCCTGAAATCATTGTCTGCCTCCTCTGCCCTTCAGGTGACAGGACAGGGTGCTCTGGACACCATGAGCTTGTAAAGCTCATTTTACGTTCCCATCTCTTCCAAGAAGAGGACTTTTGATGTGAGTCAGGGGTGCAGGTGCAGCCCAGAAACCACACTGCCCATCTGCCTGAGTCCCTCACAGAGGGGGACAAGGGCTTCCCAAGAAAACCACATGTTTGAGTATCACTTAACTGCTCTGGCCCATTTGCAGGCAGAGGCTCTGGTTGCTCACAGGAGGAGAGAAGAAAGAAGGCAGCTGGAGGGTGATGGGCAGCTCAGGCAGAGCTCCCTCTGTCAGCCAAGGGTGGCCACACCAGCCCTGCCAGCACTCGGAATCACAGAGTCCCAGAATGGGTTGGGTTGGAAGGGACCTTAAGGACCACCCGGTGCCACCCCTGCCATGGGCAGGGACACCTCCCACCAGCCCAGGTTGCTCCAAGCCCTGTCCAAACTGGCCTGGGACACTCCCAGGGATGGGGCAGCCACAGCTTCTCTGGGCACCTGTGCCAGGGCCTGCCCACCCTCACTAGAGAATTTTTTTTCCTACTATCTAATCTAAATCTACTCTCTGTGAGTTGGAATCCATTCCCCCTTGTCCTGTCACTCCATATCCTTGTAAATAGTCTCTCTCCATTCTTCTTGTAGCCCCTTCAGGTCCTGGAAGGCCACAATTAGGTCACCTCACAGTCCTCTCCAAGCTGGACAATCCCAGCTCTCCCAGCCTTTCCTCCCAGCACAGCTGCTCCATCCTCTGACCATCCTGGTGCCCCCTCTTACCTCTCCAGCAGCTCCACATCCTTCCTGTGCTGTCCCCAGGGCTGGAGGCAGCTCTGCAGGTGGGTGTCCCCAGAGCAGAGGGGCAGAGTCCCCCCTGGGACATGTTTGGTTCTCTGTGCATGTCCAGCCCTGTCCCTTTCCTGAGGGACCACCACTCTCAGAGCTGGAGGGCACTTTGCTGCCTTTCCCATGAGCTCCTCACGTTGGTATTTGCTGTTGTGGTCCTTCCATACCCACAGTGGGTGGTTCAGCCCCAGCCCCTGGTTCTGGGGGGTTTCAGTGGGCCCAGCCTGGCCCCCCAGCTGCTGGCACTGTGTTTACACACTGGTCATTTATTGCCTGTGCAGTTTAAAATCCACCTTATGGAAAGCAATACCAATTAAACTTTACGCTACATTTGTGGGGAGTCATTACATTTTCTACTCGAAACCACATCATTTGGCCACCCAATTTGCCAAGTATAAAAAGAAGGATTATGCTGCAGTTTCCCATTACTTTATTCGTTATATCTTTCCTTCCCTGATGTTCAAAGCCACAGAACATTTTTATAATGGATAATAACAATAAGAGTTAAAAACATGAAGAAACCATTACACTGGGAAGACACTGTTCTCTTGGAAAAAGAAAACAATTCACCACATTGAGAATTGCTTTTTTAGGAACGACTATTTGAGAGTCTCTTATCGCAATTATCTCTGTAAAACAGCTCAGGTGAAATGGCTGCTATTCTTCACTTTCCCCAGAGATAACCTTTAATACAACATATCCCAAACACTATTGCAGCCATGCTTGATAGACTGAATCATGGGATCAGATCATCAAAACCTGCCCTAACTCAGCTGCTAAAATCAGGGATACACCTCACTCTGTGCAGCCAGTTTGGGAAACCAGTTTGGAAATGGGGTGGCCCTGTCTGACAACGCGACCCTCCATATTCTGGCAGTCCTTTTAACATGGACCCACACAAAATGCCCTTTCCAAGTTCCTGAGGCACCTTTGATGAGATGGCAAAGGAGGCAGCAACAACCCAACATGCAATTCCTGCTCCACCATCCAACACGGTGCCTGCCCAGCAGAGCAAGCATGACTCAGAGAACCAGATCACATCAAGGGGCTGATCTTGCTGAACAAAATACAATAAAACACCCTTCCTCCAATTTTTCTAAGGCTGTATCAACTCTCCTGTGCCAGAAATAGAACTGCCATACAAATATCCATTGCTAGAAGGGGGCACCTGGAACCAGGGACTGAGTAGGAATGAGGGACTTAGATGGGGCAGTTTTAAACACAGCATGAGCCTGAAAGCTGCCTTCTAAAACTGCACCTATTTGTTTACTTTATGGTCAAGTTTTGTTGTCATAATATTCTCTAGGTGCAAAACAACGGAAACTGCACTTGTGATTTCAGGGGCTGAATCAACCCTTTTGTGGGGGTTCAACAACCCTTGGGAGGCCCTGCCTGGAACTTGGCTGAGCCAGCAGTCCTTTGGGAGCAGCAGGTGCTGGTTTTGAAGGGCTGGAAGGACAGAGGAAGGACTGAGGGTGCAGAGGTGAGACCTACCGAGCTCCCCCGCGGCTTTGATGTCGATGTTGTCGTAGCCGCTGCCTATTCGGACGATGACCCGCAAGGCCTTGAACTTCTCCAGGTCCTCCCTGGTCAGAGTGATGGTGTGGTACATCATGGCCCCCACAGCTTCGTTTAACACCTGCAACACCACAGAGAGGTCAGGAGCCACCAGCACACCTGGCAGGGCCACCTGCAGCTCCTGAGTCAGGAGTATGACACAGGGAACTGCACATTTTATTGCTGACCAACGTCAGACTCAACCCAGGTCACCAAACACATCAGGGGTGTGACCCACCAACACTGAGGCCCCTTCCCTTCAGGAATGGATTTGATGAATATTGTGATGCTACATCTCAGACCAAGCAGAGGAACACAGAGCCTGCTGCTCACCTGGTCCCTCTTCCACGTGGTTATCCCAGAATCACAGACCATTCTGAGTTGGAAGGGACCCACAAGGATCATCAAGTCCAAGTCTCAAGTCAGTGGCCCACAGAGGGGATCGAACCCATGACCTTGGCATTATTACAACCAAGTTTTAACCAACTGAGCTCATCTCAGGGTATCTGCTAGTCCATCTGGGTCCAACCATCAGCAATTCTGCTTTGAGCAAGGAATTGGGTTTTGCAGCAGTGTCTGTTTCTGAACACGACTGTGTGTCACTCATCACACCTCGACCTCCTTTTGCATATCAGCAGTTCCAACACCTGTCACACTGTTCACATCAGATCTTCCTGTTTGTTTTCAAGAGGACCTGAAAGCTCTGTGTGAGGCTGCACAGTCACACAGGGCTGTGCTTTGCCCCCTTCAGTGAAGACTCAGACCTTCACTGGTGCTTCCCCATAAGCTACCTCAGTGCTCTGGAAACCCAAGACCTATCCAAATGCTCCAAGACTGGCTCATCTATCAATATCTCATAAAAACCTCCATCTTCCTTCTCCCACTTTTAATATCTGCAAAGTCAGCATTGGTTCTATTTGTATTTGCCTTTCCCAGATCCTGAAGTGAAGCCTGATTGCTTCAAACCTCATTTGAGTTGTCTAAATGCGCACAAAGAATCCTCTTAGGAGAAGTATTTACAAGTAGCTGAGGTCCTAAGCAGAAACACTCATCCATATTGTACAGACTCCCCAGTGCTGCCCAAACCTGCCCCAATCCCTGCTGGGGAGGGATGAGCTGCTGGAGGTGCATCCAGCACCTGAGGAGACCCACAAGCTGCAGGTGGGTCAGTGTCAGCAAAGCCACAGCAACAGCACCACAGACTTCCATAAACATGAGAATCATTAATAATACTGATGGAAAAAACCCTGATGCAAAGAGATAAGGTGACTTTTCTTTTTTTCCAAAATAACATCTGGCTTCTAAAACAGCCTCAATGAATTTTAATCTGTTGTGGCTTCTGTTGATGTTTTCTGTTGATTGACTCCAAGTGCAGCTTTGTGCACTTTCTGCTCAAAAATCACAGAACCACAGAATGTCTTGGGTTGGAAGGGACATTAAAGCTCATCCAGTGCCACCTCCTGCCATGGGCAGGGACACCTCCCACCAGCCCAGGTTGCTCCAAGCCCTGTCCAACCTGGTTTTGGGCACTTCCAGGGATGGGGCAGCCACAGCTTCTCTGGGCAATCTGTACCAGGGCCTGCCCACCCTCCCTGCCAGGAATTCCTTCCCAATATCCCATCTAGTCCTGCCCTCTGTCAGTGAGAAGCCATTCCCCCTTGACCTGTCCCTCCATTTGCTTGTCCCAAGTCCCTCTCCATCTCTCCTGGAACCCCTTTAGGCACTGGAAGGTGCTTTAAGGAGCAATCCCAGATCCCGCCGCTCCCCCGCCACATCCCGGTACCTTCTCGTGAATCTCCTGAGTTGATTGTGCGTCACAGAACGCGACTGTCGCCAGGTCCTTCAGGATGGGCATCTCCACGGTGCAGTCTCGGCCGTCCAGCAGTGCCACCAGGGGCCGGGGGTGCATGGGGCCGTTCATGATCTGCGGGCGGATACCTGCGGGCACAGGGAGCTCAGTTGGACACTGGGCAGAGGGAAGTGCACATGGATCCTGTGCCAGCAGAGGGGCTTCAGAATCACAGAATCTACAGAGCTGGAACACACCCACAGGAGTCACTGAGTCCAAGTCTCAAGGGAATGACCCACAAAAGGGTCAAACCTTGGCATTATGAGCACCACACTCTTGTACAACAAGTTCTGGGGGATGACAGCGATGCCCAGGGAAGTTTAGCACAGTCCAAATTTCTCTCTGGGAACACAGCTGGAGAGGACACACGGCACGCAGGGCTCCCTCCCAGGGTGGGGGTGGACATCCTTGTTTCAGCCACCTTGTCACTTCCTGGGGATGCATCTCCACGGTGCCAACCCTGGCCCAGGCCCCGTCTAACCCAAACCTCATAGGCCAGGGCTGGACTGTTCACCTGGGGCTCCTCCGGAGTGAAACCCAACCCAACAGTCACTTTTCCCTGACTGCAGGAGGGCCAGGATTTCGTTACACAGACACACACTGGTACTTGGTCTGTTTTTCCTAAGGAATGACTTTGTCATTTTGAGCACCTCAGAAAGACAAGTCCAAATAGAGAACTACTAAAAAAAGGATTATGGGACAATCACAGGAAGAGCAGGACACTGAAGACCCCTTTAGCACAGTTTATACTCTGATATATTACCAACTAAAAAAAATTCCATGGTGGGAACAGCAAAGCAGCTCATTTTACTTTGTAAATCCATCATTCTCCAGGATGAGGTGAGGACAGAACTGATCACCACCAAGGGCTGCAGAAGGTGCACTTTTGTATCCTATTTATTACTCTTCTCAGAATGAACTGGTTCATTTTTGGAGAAGTCACTTAGAAATTCCTAGGCCTCCCTTTACCACTCAGTGAGGGTGTTTGCCACATTAGAACACCACAAAATACCTGTGCTATCCTTTCCTGGCTGCCCAGTTTCTGGGAAGAGCACAGGTGAGGGGAACAGGTCTTCTGGGGACAACATGGTGGTTTATTTCTGCTGCTGCACCCCGAGATGGCTTGGGCTGGAGAACCTGCGTTTGAGTCTTCCAAAAGCCCCTGTCCTTACCAAACACTCCTTCTGCACAAGAACCTGCCAGGGCTACCAGCCAACATCTGTCTGGTCTTGGACATGCACAGGGCTTTGCTGAGCAAACTCCATGGGGTTGTTTGGGGGTATTTTGAGAAGAGCAACAAGCCAATTTCCATTTTTTAAAGTTTTTTTAAGCCAAAATCGAATGTGCCTTTTTGTTGGGTGAAGCACCAGCAGGATCTGCCTCAGCTGATGTGGATGTGACAGGCAGGGGTGCTACAGGGCACAGGGATGAATCCCAGCCCTGCTGCACCAGGAGCACTGCCCAGGAGAGGGACCCTGCCCTGCCGTGTATGGAATGTGGGACAGCACAGAGCCACACTGGTGCTACATGGGCAAAATAACTCCATGGAAACAGGAAGATTTAATGGAGTGGGTTCAGTGGCTTTCTGTTCCTTTTTCATGGAATCTGCTTAAAGAAATGAAGAACCAACCCAGCAGAGCTGACTGAAGCCTTTCATCAGTACACATGAGCACCTTTGGAATAGGTCCTTCACTCCCTCTTTCCTACTCCATTACTGGAAGTAATACATTATGACTGCATGCATTTCATCCAGATGGGAGTGCAACTGTGTCAGTAGGCAGGGTAGAGAGCCGAGACGATTTGGATAACTGAAAGAAGCTTGTGATAAGCAGATAAGCAAGAATAAAAACATGCACAAATCTCCGAGTGCTTACACAATCCCTCTGGACAGCACTGTGCCCCAGCTAGATTATTTTCTCAGGTTAACAAGCGAGTGAATTATAACACTGTCTTAAATGCTTACTGATGTGTATGATCTCTCAGGCTTAGAGCATCACCTGCCAGCCTCACACCACAGCTGTAAATACTGATGCAGGGGGCAAGGTGGCCCAGGGTGGTCCCAGCCCGCTGGGTACCACTCCATCCCCGAGCTCAGTGCCCCCAGGAGCACCCTGAGGCAGAGCAGGGGGCACACAGAGGCTGGGGATGGTTTCCTGTGAGTGTGGAAAACGAAACCAGGGGTTATCTGAAATTTTGACATTTAATCCCAGTCCCGAAAAACGGGTTTTATTATGCTGCCATTACATAAGCTCCTCTCAAAGTCAAACCAAACACAGCTTCTTTTTTTCTTTTTTCCTTTTTTTTTTTTTTAAAGCAGCATCTGTGTCTTTTCTCGGGATTAGGGATGTAACTGTGCATGGTGACACAGGCTTCTCAGGCACGTCACCCTCGCCCGCACCCAGCAGTGCAGTGGCTGAGCATGGATGTCGCTGGAACCTGCAAGGTACTCACAGGAACGCCTCTTGTTCCTCCTACTCCAGTGAGGGAATTTACTTCAGCTTGACAAGCAAAGTTTTGAAGCAATTCAACGCGAGATGAAGTGTGCAATGTATGGAAATTCCATTTTAATAGAAACCACTGGCAGGTTTGCAGCTTAAACCGTGGTCTGTTTTCCTCGCTTGGCTCTCCACTGCCCTGCATCCATCCATCCTCCTCCTTCCTTCTGCACACACACACACTCACACCAAGGCGCCTGGGCTGACAAAACCAAGCCACACTCACCCTGCTCTCCCTCTCTCACCCGGCTCATACAGCACGTTTGTTCTGCATGCGACCACCGCTTCATTAAGGACGAGGTATGCCATGGATCAGAAAGTAATTAAACAGCCAGCCACGCCCCTCCGAAATTCGGAGCCAGCGTCGCACCATTAACCCTTTGGTGCTGCAAACCACGGGAAACCACGAGCATCGCCTCCTTCACCCAGGCAATAACCAGCCCTCCCTGGGGCTGGGGTGGCACCAGCTCTCTCTGCCAAGAGCCTCCCAAATTCGGTGGCTCCCATGCCATCTGAGCCTGATTTTTGCCAAGAAACCCCCCCAAGCCGTTCTTGCAAAGTTGGGGCAAGTATTGTTCGACACATATTTTCTTTAGGCGTTTTCAGCTGCCTGTGGCGGACCCTGGCCAGCAGCGCAGGGAGAGCTTGCTAAGGGAGAGGGAGAGAAGGAAGGGTTTGTGGAGGGAAAAAAAAGCATTAAAAAAGCAAGGTTTTCAGTCGGAGAACTCCAACTCCACCCCGGCTCGCAGGCAGCGGCGCTTGTTGCACGCAGCCCCGCGTATAAAGTGCTTTTGTTTCATTTTTAATACACAAAGCCTGCTTGTCCTTTCCTGCCGCTCCTCCCCTTTGCCACCCACTTGTATCCGATCCCAATGGCACCCCTGCCAAGAGAATTAGGGAGTGCTCCCTGCTAAATGGCAGCCTTTGTGTGACCGCAAGACGGCTGGTACTATCTCACCGAAACAAAAGCAGAAGCCATTTGCCTAATTCTTATTAATCTCAGTTGCCTACGCCACGCAGCATTAAAATAAAAAAAAAAAGGAGGGGGGGAAGAAAAGAGAAAAGAGGCTTTAAACATGTTGCCTTGCAGTATATAAAAGTGCATCAAGCAGCGATCCTGACACTCGCCTGAATTACCTGCTCACTACCAAGTAGCTACAGTTTTACAGTCAGCTACACACTTTATTAAACAAACAGAAAAGAAACAGGAAATTTCCCCTTGCCTGGAAAATGTTGCCTCCACATTCTTCCTCTTATTAAAAACCACACATGGCAGCGGAGGAGGAGGGAGGGAGGAGGAAGGGGGGGAACCCACACACGATAAAATACTACCACTTTCAGTGCGTTGCCTCTCCTTTCGTCTACGAGGGGGTATCTTCAAACAGGCGATCCCGCGGCCCACAGCTGCAACATCTCAAGACAAATGTCTCTTTGAACACGGAGGGAAAAGAAAAGGCTTTTGTGCCGAGCCCCAGAAGAATGGTCTGAAATTGCAAGAGGAGTTACAGTCACCTCTGCGCGGCTCCCAACTCTTCAGAGTACTCCCTCCAGACTTTGCCGAAGCTTTTAACTAATCGTAGTTCTTTCCCAGCCCTTGAATAAAATCATGTGAGTGCCAGCCAAAAAATCGTATGCTATGCACACTAAAGGGTTTGTATATGTCACAGTTGCTTTTCCCCCTTCCACTCCCCTCCTCCTATTGACTTGCACATACGGTGGGGTTTTTTTTCGAGTTGTCTCAAATGGATTTAATCTGTGCCACGCTGCGTTTTATGTTTGTTTGGGTTTTTTTGCGTGTGGTTCTTTCTTTCTTTTTTTTTTTAACTTAAAAATGAAACATGCCTTTCCATGTAGCGAGCACTGAAGGAGGCTCCAGAGCAGGCTGACAGCCTTGAGCAGCAGCACCACGAAAACAAACACAAAGCACTGGGGAAAGCAGGGCTGTGCTGATCTCAGTTGCACCCAGAAAACAAGGGCCAAATTCTTTCCTGATATCTGAATCAAGCGGTTTTCAGCATCAGAAATGACATTTGATCACTGGCAGGATCCATGTCTTCTCGGAGACTTCCATCTCCTGGTCCTGCTCAGTTTGTCCCAAATAGGTAAAAGCAGCCCCACATCACTGCCCAAGGCTGAAGCTGTGTCAGGGCAGGGTTGGGTTGGATATTTTAGGAGAAGGTTCTTCCCCCAGAGGGTGGTGGGCACTGCCCAGGCTCCCCAGGGCAGTGGGCACGGCCCCAAGGCTGCCAGAGCTCCAGGAGGGTTTGGACAACACTAGGACAGGGTGGGATTTGTAGGGCAGGGCCAGGAGTTGGGCTTGATGATCCTCGTGGGTCCCTTCCAACTCAGGCTATTCTCTGGTTCTGTGACTGTCACCCCAGCCCCATCCTCCATTAGGATACAGGGCAGGGCTGCTGAGGGACACAGTGAAGGAGGGCAGGATGTTCCTGTGCAGTGTCCCACCTCCAGAGCATGGGGTGGCTCATGGCTTGGAGCAGTTGCCAGAGCAGTTGTTTTTCCCTCTTTCCAGTCACCATTGTCATTGCCAGAGGCAGCAACAGCCACAGACAACCCTCATTCAAGAAATAAAACAATCTGCACCCCACGCCCGTTTAATACCATCAGCACTGCATCTCCCTGGTGTTGCTCCAGCACCATTTTATCCCCATCGCCCTGGTTCCAACAGCACCATCCCTCCCCTCTGCAGAGCACAGGGTGTGAACCACCCAGAGCTGATCCAGGGAAAACACCTGGGAAAATGGGCAGCAATCCCTTGGCACACACAGCCTGCCAACACACAAGGGTCCTGCTGACCCTGTCAGGTCCTTCTGGATGCCCAGAAGCATCCTGGGCAGGAATAAGGAGAACAAAGGTTTATTACCTGAAGCTGGTACTGATTTGTAACACTGATGTGAGAAGACCCGTCAATCTCCCTAAAATCCAGTCTCACAGTGCAGGACAAGGGGGCTTAGGCACATCTCTCTCTTGAAAGTAGTGCCATGGCTTGAGCACTTCCCATTTCCCACAGATTTGCTGTCCCAGCCATCACTGCTGTGTTGTATCCCAGAATCCCAGACTATTCTGAGTGGAAGGGACTCACAAGGATCATCAAGTCCAACTCAAGCCAATGGCCCACACAGGGTATCGAACCCATGACCCTGGATTATCACAACCAAGTTTTAACCAACTGAGCTAATCAACAGGGAAGCAGGAGCCTCAAAGTGCCTTCCTGAGGTGGCCAGGGGTCCCCACGCCCTGGTGGCCCAGGGCCATCCTACCCCCGGGCTGTAAACCAGCACTGGTCCTGCCCCAGGAGTACATGGAGGGGAAGCCTTTGGGCATCCACCCCTGTGGTCACAGATAACACAAGGAGGGTGGTTTTGAGCTGGATCACCTGCAAGCAGAAAGGTGAGTGGCCAAGGTGCCATGGAAGGTTTCTGTGAGCACAGGGATGTTTTGGGAAAGCACTGTGATGGTCCCAGAGGATCATCCTCCTCCACCACAGCATGCTCACTAGGGATGCTCTTCCTCTCACTTAACTTTTCCTGGTAATAAATGCTTCTCATAATAAATGCACATACAAAAATCAAATAAGACACAACTCTTACCTCACACTTCGGGGAAAAACCCCAACAAACAGATATTTACTGTTATTTCTAATTGCAAATACTCTGGAGGCACTCGGTACTGTGCAGACAGAAGCCACACAAATACACTGCAAGTTTGGAAAATTACTTCAAATGTATTTTTTATAAATAATCACAGCTTTTTTTTTGTTTTCCCCTGCCAGGGGAAGACTGCAAAATATCCCTCAGAGGAGACCTGGGTGTTTGAACTGATGCTGGAGCTCCAGGCTGCTGTGGGAAAGGGAGGATGGCAAAGGGAGGAAACCCCCACAAGTTCATGGCAGTTCCCTCCAGCAAGGGAAATCCTGTTTCAGAGAAGCTCCCAAGCTCCAGAGAGATGGGCAAAGAAGCAGCAGGGCCCATCCTGCCACATGAGGAGCAGGATCCCTGCTGGAAAGGGAAAACCTCATGCCTGCTGTTGGGAAGAGCCTGCAAAGCCCTGACCTCTCCAGCACATTTCCCCCCATCAGCACACAGGAGCTGGAGTTTGGCCAGTTCCCTTTTCAGATAACTTTTCAGGACTTCCGTGAAGAAAGTATTTTTAAAAATTCATAGGAAATTCCCATACAAAACAGTATCCTTATTAGCTGATACAGGCACTGTGGGTACAGTCCCCAGCTGAACTACAGACCCAGCAGCCACAAAGAAATGCTCAGTTAAAACATATACATACATGGTATTTTCTTAACTCTTATTTGAATTCCTGCAGATACACACACCAGAAACTCCTCCTGTGTACCCCATTAAAGCACTGGGAGAAGTGCAAACCTGGGGCACAGAAGCCAAGCACAAGCTTTGCAAACTCTGGAGCACTTTTCTATGAAATAATCTCTGGGCTGAACTAAATCTCACCCAGGAGCACTCCAGACACAGCTGCAAGGACACAAACTGGTATTAATGCAACAAAGGAGTAATACAATAGTAATACATGGCCTGTGCTACATATCCAACTGGGAGTGTTTTGGTGATTCCCAGACAGTCAGGTTGGTCAATCCCTGCCTACAAACACCAACCACTCCAGGTCACAGGTGGGTTAAAGAGTGACTTGAAGGGGAACTAAGCAAGGTCTAACTCCTCGTGGCCACACAAGGTGATGGGAAACAGCGGTGCCTGAGGGATGCACTGGTCCCCAGGGCCATCCAGGGACCCTGAGGAGCAGGAGTGCTGAGGAGGGGATGGATGGCAAAACCAAGGAGGCAGTGGGAGCTGCCAGGGAACAGGAGAGAGACAGCAGAGCAGATGGAGAGGCCGTATGGGGTGGTGGGGATGCTACCAAGAAAGCTGAAAGAAGCACCTGGGAGAGAAACTGCTTGCTCAGAGGAGTTTGGTTCCTTGTGTTCTTTCTTTGTAAGAGAAGGATGGGAAAAAAGGGGAAAAACCCAGTTAGGGTCAGTGTGGTGGTTATGATTCAGACACCACACGGACCCTCAAACTGCCCCACCACCCAGGGCTCAGCTTTGCAGCTCCTATTAAAAAAAATATGGAGAAAGTCACAAAAATCCCAGTAAATTCTCTTTGAATGCCCTCCATTACCAAGCCCAGTGCTGGAAACAAACTCCTAGAGCTCAGTGGACAGCTTTCCTGACATTATCCAGCACTCTCTCTCGTGTGCTGCCACTTCAGCTGCAATCATATATATATCTCCTTATTTTTCAAGGGTGTGACGTTCACCTCCAAGCCACACATTCCAGACAAACAGCATCATGCAGGAGGGACCACATCTCATGCCAGCCCTGCTCTGAGTCCCTCCCTATCCTCCTTACCCAGTTATCTTTTCCCTTCTATCCAAATGGAAACAAACTGCAGCAGTAAAAAACCCAGAAGAGCTGCTCCACGAAATGGACAGCTTTCATTGTTTTGGATTTTTGTTGGGTTTTGTTATTTTTTTTTAATGTAAAATAAATAAACCCAAGGAGAAGGATGCTGCTGCCAGGGAAGAACTGCTGAGATTGGCCATCTGGGCAGGAGGATGCTTGGACTTCAAACTGCCTTGAGGGATTCAGAGGCTGTAAAGACATTTTGGAATATGAGATATAGAAATCGAGGCTAAAGATGAGCCTGTTGATGGGCAGGGACAGCCCTGGCATGGGGGGACAGCCTGGAATTCTGGTGCCTGAGACCCCCCCAGACCAGCAGCAGAGCTGTCCACAACAAACCAGCATTATGGAGTGCAAGCTTGGCTTTATTACACAGACAGCCCCACGGTTTAGACTGGGATTTTGCCTCGAATTAAAAGAAAGGTAAAGTGTCAAACTAAGCTCCTGGATCCAGTTTTGGGAAGCGAGAAGGATCCAATCACACCAGCTGTCCTGTGTGCCAAGTGCACCTTTGGAACCTGTGTTTGCACATGGACAATGGGAGATGCTGAGTGGAAAACAAAGAAAATGCCATGCTGGGAGATACTTGCAGGAATAAAATTATGCTGTTACCCACTCAAGTTAGCTTTTCCCACTATGCTGGACAGAAAGAGCTCTCAATCTTTTAAGCAACATACACAGAGGGCTTCCTGTGTGCTGCTCTGCTTTGCCCCAGCATTCCTGAGATCTGCTGGAGGTTCAGATCCCACAGGAGGGTCAAGACAGTGTCAAGGAGTTTCTGTCTCTGGAGAGACAGGACCTCTTTCCTAGGGAGGGAGCCTGGGCAGCCTCTTGGAAGATAAATCCTCATTTCCATATCTACCTGTAGTTGTTGTCATCCCAAGTGAGAG
Source organism: Sakesphorus luctuosus (assembly GCA_013396695.1). Lineage (NCBI taxonomy): Eukaryota > Metazoa > Chordata > Aves > Passeriformes > Thamnophilidae > Sakesphorus > Sakesphorus luctuosus. The sequence goes on from VWZD01003741.1 coordinate 45,406, forward strand.
GGGACAGAAGGGACAACAACGTACCGAGGATCCAGCCCAGGCTTTACCTCCTGCTCTTTCCATGAGGGCAGTGTGGGAGCCTTTGGTGAGAGCCCAGCTTGCCTGCGGGAGCCTCCCCAAAGCCACCTTTGGCCAAGCACATCGTGCCAGGAAAGGCTGGCAGCTGCCTCAGCTCCTCCTGCACACCCTGCAGATGGGCCAAGGAGCAGCCAAAGCCCTGGCCCGGGGCAAGGGATGGCTTTGGTCCTCCAAATCCACCCAGACATCCCCAGCGTCTCCAGTCAAAGTGCTGAACAGCACAAGAGCCTCCAGCCAGGAGCAGTGACGTGCCCCAGCAGCCAGAGGAGCACATGGGCTGTCCCTGGGCTGTCCCTGTGCCCTGTGAGCCACACCATGTGGTGTTCCCGGGGGCTCCTGCACAGCCTGCGCGCTGCTCGCTCGCTACGGGAGCAGAACGGTGAGCTCACTGCAAACCCACAGGTCCTGCCAAGGCCTCGTCCCTTCTAAGACCTACTAAAATAGCTCCTGGGCCCCTGCCAAGCTCACAAGCCCAGCTGGAACCGTCTGTTCAGCGACCCCACTGCAAGGTCATCCCTTCTGGAGACGGAACAGCCACTGCTCTGCCTATGAACAGGAGAGTTCCTGCTGAGGGTGCCCAATCTCTGATAACGTTCTCCTCCCTCACATCCCCACCCCTCTTCCATGGCACAGATTAAATGGAGGAAATCTCAGCTCAGAGAGGAAGAAGCCCAAGTACTGCCACATTCCCAGCTTTCCTCCAGCCTAAAAAATGCTCCTGCTTTGGTTGTCCTGGTTTTTCGCTTCACTTTTTTAACATTTCTCGCCCCATCCCAGTCTGTACCCAGCGCTCCTCTGTGCTCTCCTCACACTCCTGAAGGAATTTGAGACCAATTCCTCTCAGTGCAGAAGGGATGACAAAATGGAAGTATATGAGTGAGGGAATAACCCTGGAAAGTCCTGGGAGGTGATGAATGCCTGCAAATCCCACTCATTTCCCTAAGATAAACACCCTCACTTCCCTGTAGCACTGGATTATAACTAAGTGTGAAAAAAAACCCCTAAATACTAACATTTGAAAGCACTTAAGTACACCTACTTGCTGTTAAAGTTGATTTGCTTTTACAACTAATGCTTTACAAGTCTATTGTAGGATTTTATCATGGTTACACTTTAAAAAACCAAACAGGGCACACGTTATATTCCTGCTGACACTTAAAGCAGCCCAGAACCATAAAAACAGAGCAAACAAAACTCCAGGCTTGGCAGCGACCACCAACCTCCTCCTGCTCTGCCAGGGCCAGCAAACAGCTGTGCTCCACCACTCCTGTGTCCCAAGCATGGCCCCAGCCTGGGTGGGATGTCCCCAGGGACAGAATGCCCATCCCTGAGCTCTCCAGCTCCTGGTCCTTGTCCTCTCACCCAGGGAAGTCCCTGAGGCCACCAGGAATCCCACCCTGGTGGAGGACAAGCACTTGCTCCAGCTCAGCACTGTCTGTAACAGCAGCCCCTCCCTGGATGGGGCTGATACCCTCCAGGATGGGGCTGATGCCCCATTGCAGGGGGTTGGACTTTCTGGATGGGGCTGATACTCCCCAGACACAGCAGCCCCTCCCTGGATTGGGTTCATACCCCCCAGGCACAGCAGCCCCTCCCTGGATGGGGCTGATACCCCCCAGGATGGGGCTGATGTCCCCCAGGCACAGCAGCCCCTTCCTGGATGGGGCTGATACCCCCCCAGACACATTGTCCAGCACGTGCCAGCCAGGAAGGTGCATGGCCATGGGGTATCCAGGAGATGATTGCACCACACAGCACTGGAAAGATGGACAGAAGAATTCATTTTAGCCTTCGAGGAACAGTTTGCAGAGGGAAGTTTTCCACCCTGGGGGCTCCAAGCAACCTGGGCTGGCTGAAGATGTCCCTGCTCATTGCAGGGGGTTGGACTTGATGACCTTTAAAGGTCCCTTCCAACCCCAGCCCTTCAATGATTCTACACATCCCAGTATTTTCTGGGGTTTTCTGACAAAGCCTGGTTGTACCTCAGGCAGTGTTTCCCAGTCATGACTGCATTAAGAAGACAGAGCTCTGTGTGTAATGGCCTAGGAAAAATACTGAAGAGAAACTCACTCCTGCTCCAACCCATGTTCCCTAACTAATATATTTGATTATTTTCAATACTGCTGCAAAGCTGTCTCCCCAGATGCATCAGTGCAATGAAGAAGGATCCCACGTTGTGCTTGCAGCACCCCCCCAGAGGGGCTGGGGAGCTCAGGGAATGGGGTGACAGGGGGTGCAGCAGCATCTCCTGCCCTGAGCCACCTGCAACGCTGCTCACTCAGCTGGGAAAAAAAATAACCCATAACCCCCCGCCCAGAGAAACCTCAATCTCTTTATCCAACTTCTGTGAAAAAAGATTTTAGAGATGCCACACAATACAGCCCTTTTTAGCTATTTGTGCCCTCGAGCTGTGCATTAATACGGCTGAGACTAAGCTGGATTGAGGGAATTTTAAATTGGTGTATTGGATGATGTAGAAGGCTATCAAAAAGGAAGAAAAATAATAAAAAAAGCACTCAAAAAAGAAAAAAAGGAAGCACACTACACAAAACCGGATTGCAGGCTGAAGATTTCATGAGGTCAGGGTGAACACACAAAGCCTCTCACTGGAAATGTTATTAATAACAACATCTTATCTCCAGGAACAGAGAAATTATCTTGATTAATAACAACACACTCATAATTTACAAACTCCCACATCTTAGAATATTATCATTTAATCACAGTTTTTCACACTGAGGGGAAAACAGTGGTGGTCAGAGCAGAACACTCTGCATATTAAATTCAACCTTCTCAGCCCTCTGCCCTTGCCCCTCTGTGGGGTCTCACTGGCTGCTCACTGAGAGCATCCTCGAGGGCCAAAAGGCCTTGTAGGTGTTTCAAGAAGAAATCAGACCATGACCACAGAGTTATGAAGATTGCAGGTGCACAAAAGAACACACTTTTGGGACTGAATGCAGAAATTTTGACTTCTTAGAATCAGAGAGTCCTTTAGCTTGGAAAAGCCCTCAGAGACCATCAAATCCCACTGCTCCCCTGGCACTGCCAAGCCCACCACTGACCCATGTCCCCAAGTGCCACATCCACATGGCTTTTAAATCCCTCCTGGGATGGGGACTCCACCTCTGCCCTGGGCTGGGCCACCCTTTGGCACACACATGTCAGGTTTCTATGTGTAAACTTCAAGCCAGAAAAAAAAGTCCTTTGTAATTCAGGGCTATTAAATCTTTCTTAAAATGTCCAAATCAAATTAAACCAAATGAGGCATTTTTTTATTTAAGTTGCTTTTAAATTCAGTCCTTTCAAATATCTGCTGAACCTTTGGAAAATGAAAGGAATTTTATTTTTAATTCAATGTGGAGTTGTGGAGATCTGAAGAAAAGCACATGGCCCCAGAAGCACATGTGGCTTTTCTAACCATACAAGTTGGTCTAATACAAGATATTATCTCTCCCTGCAAACCTTGCCTGGCTTCAGTTTTCCAGGCTGAATAAAGATAACAAAAAGTTTAACGATTAACTTTCCCATTCTGTATTTCCCCCCTTTATCAGGCTTTTCCTGACCTCCAGCATTCCTGCTTGGCTGCAAAATACAGGCTGCAGGTCTGGACAAAAGCCTTTGGACCTGAACACGGCCAGAAGAACCCAAAACTCTTCCAGAAAGGTCTCAAATGACATGAGAGATGTGACTGCTCTTGGTACAGTGGAAGGAAGCTCCAAGTAAGGACCAGGGAGGAAGTTGTGGTGCCTCCATCCACCCCACCTCACCTTCCCCATCCTCTCAAAGCTTTGGTGGCTCAAACAAACCCCTCCAGAAATTTCCATCCAGGCTGTTCTTGGGCCCTGCATGACCAACACACACCAGGAATGGGTGAGAACATACCTAACACATTTTTCCTCATCCCAGACCCTAAAAATGTTCTGTGGATTAGTGATAATGCCCAGCCACACATCTCACATCTTGAATTGAGACAGGGGACCCAACTGAACATCTCCACCAAATTCTGGGTACCAGAAGCACCCGTTCCCCCTGAGACCCTCCACCTGCCACCCAAGGGATGGTCACCCCAGCAAGGGTTTCCACGTGGGTTCTCCTGTGCACCCAGAGAGGGCTTGAGTCAAAAGGCAAGGTTGAACTCTCCTCATTGTGCAAATCCTGCCCCTGAAGCTGCTCCTTCTCCCCCTCTCTCACACCAGCTGGAGGGCACTCAGCCCTGCCAGCCCTCTGGTTTATGGAAACCACGCTCAATGTCCAAATATTTCACAGTTCCTTGGGTAACAGAGCTTGTAACCTCCCTAATTTATCATCAGTGTTTAAAATAGTATCACTAACAAGTAATGAGAGGTGAAACATTTATCTTAAACCAGAGCTATTTGAATTACAATAATCTAGAAAAGTCTTTGCCAATCTGCTCCTTCTTCCAGCAAAAGAAATACACCCTCCCTGTGTTTCATCCTAAAACAAAAATGAACATTGGCAGAGCAAGGGAAATCCTCTACAAACACAAATCAACCTTGTGAGCCAGAGTAGCCCAGGGGGTGAGGGCACCATCACACTTCTGCTGTATTTATACAGCACATTTCATCTTCATTAATCCGGATAACACACTGGCAGATCCTTATTTTTCAATTCCCAGAAAAATGAGCTATTCCTGTGTTATGGCACCTCAACACCCACCTCTCCCCTGACCATGTGGGGCCCCACAGAGGTCTGACCACCACCCTGGAGCACCAGGGATGATTCCCTGTTTCCTACCCTCCCATTCCCTTGGGAAGGGGCCTGTCCCAGCTCCAGGCTGTGTCCTGGGAGCTCCTGTGGCCACACAGCCCAGGGGGGCGTGAAGGGCCTCCCCAAAGCACAGCCCTGTCCTTGCCCCCCCATGGCCTTTCTCATGGGGGCAACCTCAGTAATGCCACAAGAGCTCAAGGGAGAAGAGCAGGATGCTGGAACAAAGAATTCCTGTGCAGATCTGTATTTTCTCTCTGTTTTTCATGAGCTGGTGTTTCGGTGAATGAACTTCATATTTAAGGTGTCTTATTTCCTTGTGCATGCAAAGCTTTGCTCCAGTGCAGCTCCCACAGTGCTGGGAGGCTTTTCCTACAGGCATCCTCAGCACACCGAGACAAATAAAACCCAGACTGGAGAGAAACTGCTCTTGAAACCACGTTAACTCTAATGGGCTGAAAATATCTTCATTTTTATGTCTCTTCACTATCATGGAGAAGAAAGTCAGTGCTGATGTAGGTAAGCTCAGGATACAGGTTTATCTAATAATGTATACTCAAGATAGTGAAAAATACTTCACATTTGCCTACAGTTATAAACCTGTAAATCACACTGAACAATATCTCTGCAGTAAAGCTGGTTTCCTCTAACCATTTTCTATATTTCATTGGTTCAATAAAAACCATCACCTATCAACCCAAGAGCTGTAACTCTACACTCTGTGGTTATTCCCAATTAATTGTTGTGGGTTTTATTTAGTTTTAGAACTGTGCCCCAAACCCACCAAAGTGAGGTGTGGCAAAATGAACTAATCAGGTTTCATTTCTGTGTTGGGAAGGAGGTAAAGGGAGAGTTTTGCACCAGTTTCAGAAAGCTGACAAAGTTTCCTGCCTGGCAGTAGGAGGCAGCTGGCAGAGAAGGATGGTGTCTCCATGTTTATGCACTTGATGAGATCACTCAGATCACAAACACACCAAGTGAACCAACCCAGTGTGCGGGGAAAACTCACTGTGACACTGAAAAAGAAGTTCCTGCAGCAACAACAATCCTGCACCACCCCTGGGTCCTGGGGGGACCAAAGAGCTGCCACTGCCATGAAACCCCCTCACTGGGCTGGGTCAGGAGGCAGAGGCTGCGTGGCAAAGAGGTGAAGTACGACATGGTGCTGCTCTCCAGGAGCATCTCCCCATGGCACACACCAGCATGCCTCTGGTTTCATCCTCCACTCCACAAATAACTGAGAGAGAACTGCACAGCACTCAGTGGAACACATTACTCTAATTAATACCTTTGAAAATAAACAACATTTCAAAACCAAACATCCAATATTGTAGAAAAAAGTCCATAGCACATGGCCAGCTGACTTTCTTAAGACTTCCACCAAACCCCTTTCTATCCAGTGGCTTTACTTTCAGCAAGAGTTCTCCCAAATCTCTCCCTGGTTCTCAGCCCAGCAAATGGATCACCTTCCTTGACCTGTTGTCCTCTCTCTGCAAACAGAGAACTTCTGTGCCTGTGTGCCTCCCTGGAACCCTCTTCCTTCAGAAGGAAAAAGGAAGGTGATTCTTCACTACAAACTTGATAGAATTTGTTCTCAGCATTACAATTATGGAATTCTAGAATGGTTTGAGTTGGAAGAGACCTCAAAGACCATCCAGTCCCAACACTTTGGTCATAGGTAGGGACACCTTCCAGGTTGCTCCAGGCCCTGTCCAACCTGGCCTGGGACACTTCCAGGGATGGGGCAGCCACAGCTTCTCTGCCCAACCTGTGCCAGGGCCTGCCCACCCTCACAGTGAAGGATTTCTTCCTAAATTCTAACCTAAATCTACTCTCCTTCAGCTTAAAGCCAAGAGGGAGATTCCCCTACAAGAGATGCAGATTTACCACAGGATCTGGAAATAATTCCCTGAGTTTACCAAAACAAGCCATTTTGTTGCTCCTCAGAAAAAGCAGAACCTGGGGTGTGCCAGTCCCTCTCAGTGCTGTGTTCCAGGTCTTGCCAGTTGACACAGAATCATAGAATGGACTGGGTTGGAAAAGACCTCCAAAATCATCATGTCCAGCCCTTGGGCCAACTCCAGTCCCTTTACCACATCATGGCACTCAGTGCCACGGCCAAGCTCAGCTGAAAAACCTCCAGGGATGGGGAATCCACCCCCTCTCTGGGCAGCCCATTCCAGTGCCTGAGCACTCTCTCTGCAAAGATTTTTTTCTGCTCTCCAACTTCAATTTCCCCTGGCAGAGCTTGAGCCCCCCGTGCCCCCTTGTCCTGTTGCTGAGTGCCTGGGAGCAATACATGGGTGGGTTTCATGACTTTTTGTGTTGCTTTGTGTGCAGTGCAAGGGTTGCAATTCTTGAAGGGCTCCTCTTCCAGCTCTCACTGAATGAACATGATGGACCTGCACCAAAGGCAGCCACGCTGTGCTCTCTGGGGCCCTGCAGGAGGTGTTGGTGAGGACACAGCACAGACACTCATGACAGCAACATGGCTCACCCTCTCCTGACGTTGGCCTGAGCTGGTAAACCACGTCTGCTGCCCTCATGAGGTGCAGAGTGTGCTCAGGGATTCCTCCTGGCACATGCCTGGATTCAGGCAACCAACATGAGACTGCTCCACTGTTTCTGCCCCTGTCGGGCAAACAAACAAAAAACCAGTTGCTACTTCCTTGTGATTCACATGAGCAGTGCCTGGAGTCAATGGGTTCAGTGTGGGGATCATTCAAACCAGCTGTGGCCACTAAAAGAATCCATTCTTCATTCCTGCGACCAGGCTTGCTAGAAAGTAGGGAGCAAATGTTCCACCCTAAATAGTTTTGGTCTGAGCACAAGAGAAGCTACTGGCAACAACAACATTGAGAGGAAGAACGTCTTAGCATCAGGCTCAGATGCCTTGCAAATGTATTTTGCATCCTCTACCCCAACTGGATTTCGTTCTGCCTGTAACACACTCCATGCTTTAACTGGCTCTGGCAGATTGCTGGGTCTTTATTTTGGCTACAAGAGAGCTCCCTTCCATATGGGACCTATCCAGTAAGGAAAGCCCAACACCAGATGAGCATGAGGCCACCGTGGCTCTCCACAGCAAAGCCAAGTTGTGTAGGAGTCATGGAACAATAGAATCCCAGAATGGTCTGGGTGGGAAGGGACCTTAAAGCTCATCCAGTTCCAACCCTCTGCCATGGGCAGGGACATCTCCCACTATCCCAGGTTGCTCCAAGATCCATCCAACCTGGCCTTGGACACTCCCAGGGCTGGGGCAGCCACAGCTTCTCTGCCCAACCTGTGCCAGGGCCTGCCCACCCTCACAGGGAAGAATTTCTTCCCTATAACCTAACCCCACGATCTTTCAGTTTAAGAGTTCCTACTGAGTGACAGACCAGGCCTGATCTGAGCATCTTCTCTGGGCTGACTGGCAGGAGCAAAACCCTGACACGGTGCATATGTTCTGAATTTCATGTACTTCAGAAACAAACCAAGAAAAAACGTTACTGTGCTTTGCTGTGAGATACCCAAAGCACCGACCTGTGGCTGCATCCACATGGCATTGCCTCCAGGACTCCTGTGCAGCTCCAGGGTGACAGGAGCAGCTGGCACATGGGACACCAAGAAGTGCCCATATTCTCCCCTCACACACCCAGGTAGTTTTGCACAGCCCAGTAAATAAAATGTCTCCATCCTCTCCACCCAGTTATCAGCACAGCCTGAACTGAGGACAGTGCTCATTAACAAAAGATACAAGAGAGGATAATGACTAAAAGATAAAGATTTGCATTTATTAATACCACAATATAAAGGAAATGATAAACCTCTGCAAGATGAGTTTCTAATTTGGTCTTAATCTCAGTGGGCAAAGCTGTGCCAGCCCTGGCTGCCTCTGTCCCAGTCCTGTCTCCTTCCCATCGGTCAGGACAAGCCTGTTCCCAAATCACAACAGCTGGCTGGAGCAACCCCCCCCTCCCCTTTCTCACTATGACTTTCCCTTGGAGCATGATGACTTTTAAATCCTTTTAGGCTCAAAGCCCAGTAAGCAGTAAAGCCCAGCACAAAGTGGTATTTATTTCTCATAACTATTTTTTTTTATCTAAGAATCCAATAGAAAAATAACCTCAGCAGTATTTGTCATAGCCAGAGGTGAATTTGAAGCTCTTACAAAGTGAATGTGCTGCCCAGTGCCTGTTTCTTACCAGAGTCAGAGTGTACCCTGAGCCCAAGCTCCTGTCCTCCTCCAGCTCTAGTAAGGAGTCACTTCAAACCTTTTGTGGAGCTGGAAACTTTGGTAAGGACAAAGAACTCAAATGAACAGCCACAATGGCTGCAGAGTGGTTTCCTTAATTAGAAAACTGGCTGTGTTCCTGAGGAGGAGGAAAACAATTCTACAGACTGCCAAGGCAAAGAGCAAGTAAAGACTGTAGCACATGTAGCTCTGGAGGAAGCACAAACTGGCTCTATCAGCCCCCCAGATCCTCCAAACGTGTAATTATTAGGCTGAAAACCAAGCATGGTCCTGCTGCTGAATCAGAGCAGCACAAGCTTGTGAATATGACTTGGCCATAATTAATTCATTTTGACAAGGCTCAAAACACTCTCCAGGCAATTTAAGACACTGTAAAAAATAAGGAACTGACAGTTTTTGACCTCAAGATGTCAAATAGAGAACTGCTGTCTAGTTTTGACGAGCTGCCACTCCATCCCCTGGACACCCCTACTGCAGCCTAAGCACTCACATCACGGGCTGCAACCACACAATGGGATCCACAAGTTGACCGGCACGTTCTCAGAGCATCAGCCAACCCAGCACCACCAGCACCCCAGATCCTGTCAGGGCAGCAGCAGTGCTGGGGGGACAGACTTCAGAGATGGAAAACACTACCCAGGAAGGCTGTGTTGCTGTCTCAAACAGCAGGCCGGATCCCAAGCACAACAAACTCTCCAAGAAGAGGCATCTCAGAGCGTGCACATCTCTCAAACCAGCACAGGGACAGGGACACAAGTACCTGTATAGAAAAGGGAAGAAAACTACAGGAAAGGAAACTGTGGCTTCCCCCTGGTCACACTTGGATCTGTCAATCCAACCAGGACCTGACACCTGTGATCAGAAAGAAGCTGATACCTGTCATGCTGAGACAACTGAACATCCTGCCATGGAAATTCAAACTCTCTGTGCCAAAACTGCACTCCCAGGGAAGTGGCAGTGAATGAGGGATGGGAAGGCAGCAGGAGAAAACACTCCTTGGCTGCAGCAGGAAAGCAACATGTTGATAAGTCTCCTAAGCACAGGACTCTGGCCAAGGAGAAACACGGGTCATGGACTGTTTCCAGGGGTGCACTTGAGATGCTCTGACTGTAATTGAAGATGAAGCTGCAGCCTCTCAGCGCTGTGCATGCTCCTGAGCACGGGGGGGTCGGGTGCTCCTGCTCCCAACCACCACCAGGATGGAATAAACACAGGGATCTGATGGGAGGGAGGCTGAGCAGAGAGCAGTGGCAGCAGGATGGCTGGGGTTGGAGCGTGGCTCCCAAAGGAAAATCTCAGAGGACACCCTGGAGATCCTTTTCCATGCAGGAGATAAAAAGGGATCATCCCAAACTTGACAGGAGAAAATGGGTGTCACTCCAGGAGACCTCCAAAATTACCTTACACTGACACCCAGGAGCTACAGGTGGCTTGATAGAAAGCAGCAAAGCACAGGTTACACAGTGGTTATGAGAAAATTAAAGGGAAATCCTGGAATCCAGGTTTGGTGTTTTCTTTTTCTTTTTTTTTTGTAAACCCAAACAAGTTTAACTTGCTGTTTTGCCAAATTCTGATTGAAAATGTTTGCTCAGACCCCCAGGGCTCACAACCCACTGATCAAACACACACTGTTCAATTTGTAAGGACTCAAGTCAGAGCATCTCCAACACCAGGAAGGGTAGGAGGTACAGGCAAACAAAGCAAGCATGTAACTGCACCAACATGAGAGGAGGAGTGCACAAAAAACCTGGAACACAAACATTTTGGGACTGTTACCAGCACTGTTCTTACCAAGCATGGAATACTTTCCTAGAAACTGGCTACCTTGAGGGAACCCTCTGTCCCCTGCAGTATTTTGGTTGGCTTATGTTGCTGATTCCAGTACTTCCCCCTTTCTTCTGTTCTCCTACCTTCTCCCCTCCTCTCCCACTTCTCCAGATGTGTTGGCACTGGAGGAAAGCTGCTTCCTTTGACTCTGTGGGGCAGTTTCCAGCCTTGCCTACACCCAGGGGTGTGCACAGCTCTGAGTCTTATGAACACATTCAACAAACAGAGAGGTAACAGGCATATTAACTCAGTGTGCCTAACAACTTCCCACAGTGGGACTTAAGGAAATTGAAGATTTCCCAGGAGACTGTCCAGAGTACAGCCAGACTGTGCCCATTACAGGGGGCATTGCAGAGAGGAATCAGGTATTCTTGGCACTGGGAATCTACGACCAAACCATGAAACTACCAAAAGCTGGGTGGGAACTGCATTACAAACTCTTGTCCTCTCGAGTCCAGCTGCAGCTCTGGAGCCTAAGGGCTCTGGGAGGAGTGGGAGAGGCTTTGCAGAAGGGATGAGAGCAGCAGCACTCCTTCCTTACTGGCATCTGACGCCTCTTCCTTCTGGAGCAAAAGCAGCTCGTTGTCCCCCTAGGAGAATGTGGAGCATCTCCTTTGGCTCTCACCAAGTGCTCTGCACCTTCCCGTGCCATAAACCACCTGTGCAACATGGATTTCCAACTGCAAAACCTCTTGGGCATTGAGCCTTGTAGGAGCCCGAGTTGTTTCCCCCAATCCTTCTGTGGGATCTGTTTCCACATGTCTGTGCCAATGTGTTTGCCCTCTCCACTGTGAAAGGCCCCTCTCCCTGCCCCAGCCCTCCCGTGGGCTGCACACCGGAGCACCTGGATGGGTACAATGGCCAGGTTTGTGTGCTCAGCACCACTCCTCTCCCACTGCCACCCCTGCTAAGGACAGAATACCATGGCCATGCACCACCAAGTCCCACTGCTGTGCTGGGCACGGGAGCCTTGGTAGGATGGGGCTCCCTTTGCCTTTCCCAGGACAAACCTCACCCACTACCATGAAACAGAAACTCGGTTTCAGAGGCAAGCACAAGTTACAAGCCACATTTCCTGCACGCAGTACACTTAGCAGATGTGGTGCTTAGGGGTGTACATGGTTTAGTGATGGACCTGGCTGTGCTGGGTTAATGGTTGGACTCACTGATCTTAAGAGACCTTTTCCAACCTTAAGGATTCTGTGATTCTACTCCCAACTTCCCAAACTTCCTCCTGTCCATGTGTCAACTCAGAAGGACAAGGTAGCAGAATGATCTGCTCTGGATTTCCCTCACAAACCTCTCCCTGCTGTCACTCTGAGGTCACCAGGTGATTTTTACTTAGCAAAGCACTTGTTTTTCACCCTAAGCACTATCTCCTCTCTGATAAATATCTCTGTTTACAGTCTGGGACTTTGTCATATCGAGCCGTGACCAAATTCATTATCCCCACATGTTGCTGTTGTGTCAATATTATATGATTGCCGTTTTTCTTTCTCCTCCTCAACTGCTACCATGATTCCCAGTGCCATTAGCTCTCTCAAGTGACCTCCTTTGCTGTGTTGTAGCCCATAGTGCCACTAATATTAAAATTAGCCCAAAATACACACAGATAAGCCAGTTCTGACACATTTTCTGCTATTTCTGAGGATCGTCTTCAAACCCCTCTGTAAACCAGACAGCTCTGCCCTTCCCAGCAGACTCCCTCCCCTCCTCCTCCTCCCAGGAAGAGCCACTGGTCCCTGCCCTCTGTTCCTGCCCTTGTGGTGGAACAGCCACCTCCCAGTTCTCTGGACACTTTCAGATTTCCATGCTAATGCTCCAGACTTGGTGTAGTTCAATCAAGTCACAAGTCTCACTTTTTGCTCTTTCCCAGCTACCACTCAGCTGTGCCTGGTGAAGCATTTATGGCAACCAAGCCCCCTAGAATGGTCAAAAAGGCACAAGAATTTATCAGTTTTGCACCCTCTCTACAGCAGAGCACAGCAGGTCTGTATGTCTGAAAAATTTTAATTTTCTGAGTAATTTTTCAGACTAGATCATGAATAGGAGCAGAAGGCAGTCTGACACATCACAGTTTTAGGCTGAGCAAACCAAAAATGTACTAAGTTGCCTCATCAGAATAAGAAGGGGAATATGATGATTTATTATGAAAATATCAGAAATTAAGAAAAAAGAAACATTCAACCATATGGACTCTTTTAAATAGCACGAGTCCAAAGCAGATAGTTCTTAACACACAACTACTGCTGCACCTCAAAGACCAAGCAAAAATAACCCAAAAATGAATAGCCAACAGCAAACTGAATAGTCAGCATCAGTGTCAACCAGTACCATATTTAAAGCAATTTGAGCTTTAATAAATTCAATGCAATTTAATTTGCTGGTAGTAGGAAAGGTGGAATTTGTTTTTCTTCCAAAGGATGACGTGGATGGATATCCTATCTCTGTAAGGTACACCCCAGTTTGTGGTAAGTGCTGGGCTTGAGGCCAAACACACACACAAAACACACACACAAAGCCTTGGTGTTCTCCAGATCAGACCCACAAACCACAGAAACCGAGATGGGGCAAGAAATCTTCCAGTTGAAACCCAGACACATCACTGACATTTATTTTACCTGCAAACTCTCTACTAGAATTTTGTTTCAGGAATTTCCAAACTTTCAAGTGTTTGGTGGAATTCCCTTTTGTGCCTTGCCTCTTAATAACAGTCCCAGTGCTAATGACCCAACTCAGGAGCATACGGAGGGAAAACAGAGAGAGCTTCATGAAATATTGATACACACTCGGAAAATTGACAATTATCTCCAGAGCTCCTTGGTAAAACCTGAAAGCAAATAAATAGCAAACATTTCCTGTACTCATTAAAACACTGGAAAACAGAGAAAGGAATCTACTCATTATCCATTTGACAAATCTATCCTATTATTTTTAATAATGCACAGGCACTCAATGCATGAAATGTGCCGTTTCTCTTGCTTAAAGAAACCGTTGGGTTTGTAGATCTAATTTTAAGAAATGCAATAAAAGTCTGTGATGTACAGCTGATTCCCTTTGCAGGGGAAGGTAAAATCCTTCTACCAAAATCAATGACAAAATTACAATTTCTCAGGTGGAAGCAAAACTTCACTCACTGCCCTATTTTGGAAGTTGCTTGTCCAGAAACACATTCTACAAAAACTAGAGATACTGATTTTTTTGGGCCTTTCCCATGGAAGCTTCAGAAACAGGAAACTGGTGTTAAACAGAGCTGATGAGCCAGAGTGTGGGGCTGCTGGTCCATGAGATGCATCTCTGCATCCTGCTTGTCCTACACCAGGGAGATGATCCACTGGCCAGAGCACAGAGCATTGTGCTTTAAGTTGAATGGCAAATCCAGAGAAAACTTTCCCTGCTGAACAAATATGAACCCTCAGGGGGAAACTTCCAATGCAGAGCAAGACAGGTTGCTCAGCATGGCCTTGGTGTTATCAGTAATTAGCAATTCTGGTTTCTGGATCTTTTAGTTTTGACTGCAGATAAAACAGAACCACGATTGCTGCAGACAAAAATGAAATGGGAAATGAAGATTCTTAAGCGAAATGTTTCAACTGGTAAGATAACAACTCCCACTCTAAAGCAGATCCACTCAACTTGAATTCAAAAACAAGGAAAGCTCAATAGGAAAGATCAACGGGAGTTGCTGGCCAAGTGGGGTAACTAAAGCTACATTTCAGCATTCCTGATCACTTCAGCGTCCCAGCAGGATGGGCTAGATATTGATACACCAAATACTCTCTTTTGGCTTTAATAATACTAATCAAGTTTGCTTTAATCAACAAAGCAAAATACATGCATGGGCATGAACTATTGTACTTTTTCAACACTCATTTAAACTTCTATAACAAAGCATTCAGAGGGAAGGCAGAGATCACAACAAATGACTGCGTGTCACATCTCCATACCTGTGTCTTATTCCACTCAGTAGGTAACAGTGAGAGGCTCCAGTAAGAGACTGGGCCATCCTAAGAAAAGTCTGATAATCTATAGGGTCAGTAAGGGAGTGTGTGGGAGGCAGCTTGAAACCTCTCAGGGATTTGCAGTGTTAGAACAAGTGTCAGGAAACGTGTTCAGGTTAAGAAGACCAGCAAGGAAAGCAGAGGGGCAGCACCAGGTTCTTGCAACCCATCACCCTCTGACTCCCAATGCTCCCTGGCATGGAGGCCACACACCTGGAGATACCACTGTAACATCTGGAAAGTCCATGCCAAATATTTCAATGAGACCTCAGTTCTGATCCTCTTATTCTGACTCTTTTCATGGAAAACATACCCTAAATTATTTATCAGAGTGTTTGCTGTCTAAGCAAAGTCCCGTCTGCTTATTTGCTTGCCAAGCCAGTACGACAGGCTTGGAAATAATAAACTGCTCGATAACCAAAACAAGTCACTTCTGGCAAAAAATGAAGGCTGAAGAAGCACAGATCCAAATGGATGATGACTGAGACACTGATTATATTTCTGAGAGGTTTTCTCCCCATTTTCATGTGTATACATATCTGCATAAATAAATACAACACAGGAATGCCATCTTGACTGTTCATACCAGTATTTACCAGGGATGACCACCAGCTCCAACCACTCAGGTAAGCTCTGCTGGTTTCCTTCTTACAATCACAACCTGCTTGTCTCTCTAATTACACAGCCTAAACCACCCTCTTCCCAAGCTTTTGGGAACTGCAGGAACAGCACTGCACTGTCACTCTTCTCCCAGCCCCTCCCTGCCTGCCTCTGCTTTCAATTACAAGATGATGTGACAGGACATCTGCCGTGGCCATCCCATGTTTGCTGGTTGAGATGCACCCCAAGGCCTGGGGTGTGCCAGGAGGGAATCTGCCTTGGCCATCCAATGTTTGCTGGTTGAGATGCACCCCAAGGCCTGGGCTGTGCCAGGAGGGAATGCCATGGGAGGGATGGGAATACTAGTCTCCAGCACTGACACCACTGCTGGCAGTGCCAGCATGGGCTGTTCCAATGCGGAGTGAGCTGCTGGGGCACCTGGTGGGGATGTGGTCATGTTACACACACTCTTTGCAAACAAACAGTGGAATTTATGTCTGGCAAATCAGAGGAGGCCAAGGGCTTCCAAACTCCCTGAGACCTGGAGCCACCACAGCAGAGTGTGTGCCAGCCCTGCAGCTGGAAGCCCAGCGAGGGGCAGAGGTGGCCCTTGCCGGGAGGGCTGTGCCACCGGGCCATGGCACACACGGCTAAGCCGATTGCTGCCCCGACAGCCGCTGCACTGGGGAGAGGGCGGAGGAGGGAGAGCCAGGCACTAATCCCCTCCATCTGCTCTGGAGCAGCTAATGGGATTGGGAGTGCAGAAGGCAAGGCCACCAGCACTGGCCAGGCCAGGCACTCCGAAACCTCCCATGTCCCTGACAAAGCCACTCGAGCACAGAGAGCCCCACTCTGCCCAAACCCTCCTTCCCAAGGGCTGCACTCAGCCAGGGCACCCCTGCCCAGCACCTCTGCTGCACAGCAGGCACTGAGTACTGGAAAACAGCACCAATCAGGTTCGTCACCAGAAGTAACACTTCATCTTTAACAAAACACTACGAACAGCAGAAAAAAAGAGATTAAAAATCAGCTTTCTTTACCAAAAGCCAGCAGAACGCTGTTAACGTCAGGTTTTATTGAGGTGCAAAAGTCAAAAGCTCAACTGCTGCCAGCTGCCATCTATAAACCTTACTAACACCAGTCCTAGGTCTGCAACATTTATTCTGTATCAGGGGCTTAAGGATGTTGGTCTTCTGCTTTTCAAGGATTCAGCTCAGCACCTACTCTGCTTTTAAAATAAGAGGCAATTCAGTTGTGCAGCATTTTCATTAAACTGGGCTGTAGTGTGATGCTATGAGAATGCCAAGGAGAAGAAATATAAAAAATGTTTAATACAATAATGATCAGAAACCTTTAAATTTTTTTTTCCCCCTCTGTGAACACGAAGTTTGTAGCTATGGAAACTACTTATGAGAAAGCTAAAAAAAATGTCAGCAAATATAGTCAGAGAATGATCTGGATATATGAAAGTCCTAACAATGCTGGAGAACTAGAGACACAAGGTGAAAGAAAAGTGTAAATTGAAGATGACAACACTTGAGTATCTGACAACACGTTCTCCTCTGACAGGCCAAATTCATTTTCATTGCCACGGCACCGAAGTCAATGAATTGCAACTGGAGTGAGTTTGACACTTGATATTGCTTTTGATAAAACCATTATAAAAAGCGTATTTCAACCTTTAAAAAAGTATTTTAGAAGTGTGTTCTCTGCAATCAGTGAATTGTATGTGCATATTGGCCAAGATAGTCAGCGTTATATATAAATCAAGGTAGTCAACAGCACATCTCACACGTTCTGTTCTTCAGCCACTCACCCTGCTAAGGTGGGCAGTGCTGATAACTTCCATTTCATCTCAATCTGTGGTTTTATATGGAAGTTACAATCCCAGTTGAAGTCATTACTCCATGACTCATTTTGCCAGTGAATTCAGTGCTCCCTTACTCTACCTGGAGTAACACCTGAGCTGGGAATGGCTCCAAGGACATGCCATGGTCTGTCAGGTCAATGTGCAAATCAAATCAGGTTCGTTCAGTACACGGAGCTTTCTTGGGTGCTGTTTCAGTCTGGATTGTTAATTGAGCTGCCTTACATGTACACATTGTGATTACATGCAGAAAACACAGGGAGGAAAACCTGGAGTTGATTCCTGAACCACACGCTGTACTGGGCAAAGAATAAACCAACATCAACAAATGCTCAGGAAACTTACACTGTGTATCAAATACCTTGCTAAACTCTGCCCAGAGAAAGCTATGGCACATGAGCGTAAATTAATTAGCTTAAAAGAATTAATAGCTTAAAAGAATGGGCAAATGTTGCTCCTTTAACCATCCTTGATGGGCTCTTTCAATCAACCTAGAACAACCACCAAGGCTCTTGCTCCTGTGTCCTCTCCTCTTTGGGGGTTGCCCACATGAAGAGTTTCAGCCTGCAATGATGTGTTTAATGCAGTTTTATCTGCCACAGGATGGAAAATACCAATAAAAAGGCATCACAATGAAGTGTTAAAGAGTGTAAGCAGAGCTGAGCTAATCACAGTGAAAGGCATTTCTATCTGGGCTCTAAGCTGATAAAAGAGAGGATGAATCCCCTTCATGCCGGACAGAAAGACGTGTCCAAGGAAGGCAGCTGCCCTCCACCTGGCTTTCCCTGATCAGGAAAAGGTCAGGCTTTCAACAAAATTTTACAGCCAGCTAACTTTGCTCCTCGTTCCTGATGATACCCACCCAACCCATACAGGGCAGCCCCGCTCCTCATTCCCATGGGAAGCATCTTCCCCTCAGTGAAAATTTGCTTTCTTATCTTCATGTGTAAACTAGAGCTTGAAAAACCATCCAAGACACATATTTGCAATGAATCACTGTTCCCCAAGTCCAGCATCAGAAACACAAGTCTGGACCAGCCCCTGTTTGGGAGAAGTCCAGGCTAGCTACAAGAAAAATACATGACTTGTTATCAGCCAACTGCTTCAAGACTAAAACATTGGATTAAATAAATGTAAATTAAGTCATGTAATAAAAATACTCGCAAACATAATAAACTCAAGATGCAACATTTTGGAGGCGGAGCTCCAGCAATCTGATCAGTGACTGTGAGACACAGTTTGCCCTCACCAGCCTTGCTGACCTGGACTGTTTATTTGCTGCCTTCCCTCCCGCCCCAGCCCGAGGCTGGCACAGGCAGCCCTGGCAGCAGCCCACCCGCCAACACGTGTTTGTCACTCGCACCTCGCAGGCTGGCTCCTGCTCACCACTGAGCTGACGTGGTGAGTTCACCACTGGTGATGCCCCGGATGGGGAGGCTGCAGGAGCAGCAGCCCCGAGGATGTTCCTCCCCAGGGAAGCCATTCCTGACAGCTCCACAGCCAAGGTCTCAGTGACACCGAGAGCGGAGGCTTTGCCAGAGCTGTGGCTGGGGAGCTCCTGGCATGGGAAGCCGGATCATCTCCAGAGACGTCACTCCAATGCCACAGCAACGGGTTTAAGGTGCTCATTCACAACGTTCTGTTCATACAACTCCGCAATTCCCAGGAAGGGCAATTTATCCACCTTCTTAATAATTATTTTATGAAATGCAAAGCACTTGCAGGCAGGAATCTCACTGCTGGTTTTCCCTTATCTGACCATGCCGAAGGCATCCATCACATTCCCGTATCCCTGCCCAGAATCCTGTTTCTACCATCAGAAATACCAGGCAGGCATTACATTGCAAGCCCTATGCCCAAACTCCAAAGTGAGCAGCAGCTCTGCAGAATGCACAGGGAGTGTCAAAAGCCAGCACAAAATGACAAACCAGACACACACGAACAAAGACTACAATGCACAGTTTAACAAAACTAAAAAACCCCCAAATTATCTATTTTCAGGCCTTATCCATACAACAAGCTTCAAAACAGGACTGGACTGGACTGTGCACTTCATAATCCTCTGCTGCCCGAGAAGACATTAACCCACAGCGACAGAAAATATTTGCAGCCATTTAGAGACAGAGTTTAACACTGAACTTGCTTTCACCTTGCGCCTCGAGTATCCACAGCCAAAACTACAGGCAGGGGAAAGCTCATCGCTCCTAAAAACACATCCTGTCTCTTCCTGCTGGCAAATATGATTTTCCTGGATTTAGTCAAGTTTCTGCCATCCACTCAATGCTTTAAACATCTTAACATATTTGTAACCTCAGCTTATCCCCTCGTGGGTAAATGTGCACAGCTCAAACACAGCTCAAACATCTACAAACCACCACGCCTTCCATTTTTAATCCGTATCCTTCCACATGCCATGTGTCTTACCTTGGCTTCTACTTTTAAAGTACAGTTTAACAGGAAGAAAACCTCTCAGGCTATTTGGAAAAGAAAAAAGGGAAAACAAATAAAAAAGAAGACAATTTTACAGGTCCTACTTCAGCTAAACCTTTCGGGGCCTTCAATGAGAAGATAATCTTTCTGTGATTATGGCCAAACCCTCTCGTTGCTTGGCAACACATAATTAAGGAATATGTTTTCAGATCCGCTTTGCAAGCTGGCCATTATCAGATGAAATTACTGGAGCAACAAATGTCATCCTCATGCAAATGAGCTGGTCGTAGGCAAAAAAAAAAAAAAGAGAGAGGGATGAGTAGCAAGAAAGAGCTCAACAGCACAAAAACGCTGCTGGTTTCATCTCACTGGCAATCCTGGTGAAGAGAGGGGTGAGACAGAGATTTTTAGAGAATAGGGTCTGTAATTTATATACAAGACACAGGGAAGGAGGGATCTGTTTCTTGGGGTGGAAGACACTGCTCCCAAGCCCTGTGCTCTGGTAGTCCTTCACCCCAGAGCTTTCATTGCATCGGTATCGACCCCTCCATCAGATTTACCGCAAATAAATGAACATATTTGTGTTCCCCACATTATGCCAGTTCGTCTTTTTTTTCTGCATTTATTTAAAAATACTGCCTGGATGTACTAGTTTCCCATCTGATCCATGTCAACACAGAACATGTTGCCTAATATTGAAGCATTTTTTAGAGATCAATACATTACACTTGCCACATAAAGGAAAGAACCGGCACCTCCTTCCTAACAGTGGAATTATGGTAGGGCAGGGAAAGGGGTGTGCCAAGTGTCTGCATCCTGACAACTTTATCATTTCCACTCACAAAATCATTCTTTATTTAGATTCCTGTGGAATGGCATCACCAGTTTGGCACTGTCTCGATGCCTATAAATGGTATCCTCTCATTAAAGCTTTGTGTGTGTGTGCTGGTACGGCACATTGTTCGGGACTTGTTTGCATGGGGAGAAAATTCCCAGCTCCTGGAGTCACTACCAGGAAAAACATTTCAAGGGGATTTCTTTCCACCTTTTTTCAAACAAGTGAAGCCATAAATAAATGGATTTGCTGAATTTCCTTACACTTAGCAGGGTGGTTTTGGGCATTAGTTTCTGTCAGGCTCTGAGTGTTATCATCAGTGTACATCTCCAAAGCGGAGGAGCAGAGCCTGCTCGGATTATCCAGCTTTCCATCTGAGCAGCCAAGGGCCCGAGCGCTTCTACAAGGGGACGGGAAGTCCAGGAGCCACCACTCATTTTTATTGTTCCAGTGCTTAACGACAGGCTTTTAGTTTTAAGCACAGCCCTATTACTTTAACAGCTCTATCGCTTCACTTACAGGCATCTCGAGGAGGAAATCAAGGGGTTTATTTTGTATGCCTGATAAAACAGCAAATTAATAATAAGAAGAAAAGCCTTAGGTAATGGCCAAAGGTAAGTCGATTCTCGAATAACACCATTAGCTATCTGATGAATTTAGTCAAAACAATGCCAACCATTTCCTCGGAGAACACATTTGTGCCTGATAACAGTGGTAAAAAGTCAATCTGCAGCAAACCCTGTAGTCCTAATTGCTCAGCCAGCGCAGTATCTAATCTCCTGTTCTCTACAAACAACAGGAACGGCAAGATTAACCCTGGAAGCATTATCTGAGATACCGCTCACGTTTAACTGAACTTGGCTAAACAAATAAAATATTTGGAATTTAACCACAGAGCGAGAACCAGCATCTTTAGCTCTGTGTGGCCAGCACAGCCCTGCAGAGAAATCCCCTTTGCCTGCTTCCCTAAGCAGGAACTTGTATAGAAACCCCGAGACCTCTGACTGTAGGTTTTTGGAGGGATAAATCGAGCAACAACAAAGCAGTCCTAAACTACCACACGGACTAAGATCTGCAGTAATTACTTGGTTCAGGCGGTGCCATGGTGGAGACGATGACGGGGGGGCCCGTGCGCCTGCTGAGCTTTGGGTACGGGGACAGCTGTGCAGGGCCGGCGGGCGTGGTGGGCGCCAGGCCACCATCCACGGGCACGCCTGGCCGGCGGAGCAGCTGCGGGCTGCCGTGAGGGCTGGGCGCCGGCGACGCCACCGCCGTCCGCTCCCTCTTCATCAGCTCCATGGGCACAGTGTAGCTGGTGGGATACGCTGTCTTGGGGCTGGGGTGCGGGTTGGCTGCGGTCATGGCCATGGCGGGCACCGAGTAGGCCGAGGCCGGCCGTGTGCTGCAGGGCAGGGGCGCGTTGTACCCCTGGCCGGGGAGGAAGTGTGGCCCCTGGGGGGCCGGGTAGGTGGTGGTCTCCAGCAGGTGCTGGGTCGGGGCGCTGGACGGCCGGCGGTGCATCTCGACGCCTCTGGGGGACAGCGGCTGCAGGGGTGGTGGCGGGTGCATCGAGGTGGCGGTGCCATCAGCGGTGGGTCCCGAGACGAGGGAGGCCCCGTATTCCGCCGGGAGCTCGCTGCGGTGGCTGAAGCTGTTGGAGCGGGTGCGGGGGCGCAGGGCCGCGCTACGCCGCTCCTGCCGCTGCAGCTCGGCCTTGTAGCTGTGGGCGATGCGGGACAGCACGCGCGCCTGCCCCAGGTTCGGCGCCACCGACTTGATGTCGTTCTCCTCCATCATGGCCAGCAGGTTGGGCGAGTCGAAGCCCTGCTGTAGCAGTGCGGCGAAGGTGCTCTCCGACACACCCTCCGCCCGCAGCAGTGCCATGAACTCTGGGTCAAAACTTCTCTTGCCCTCCGGCGTGGGGAAGGCGGGGGGCACCGGTGGGTGTGAAGGCGTTGCTGCCACCGCCGCCGCCTCGTAGCTGTCGTAGGGACCACCCTTGGTGCCGGTGCCATCCCTGCCCGGCCCATAGCTGCTGCCGGTGGGATCCACCACCAGACAGGTGGGTGCAGCCTGCCTGGCCCCCGGTGCTTCAGGGGGCCGCTCAGCCCCATCGGTGTAGCCTGGCCTGGCAGGGAAGGCAGGCGGCTCTGCAGCGTAGCGTGGGCCAGGGGGTTCTGCGCCGTACCACGCCGAGGGCACATCCCTGCTGCGCACTCGCTGCCCATCCAGGGCCGGCTTGGGCTCCCTGTACAGCCGGGCGGTGTCCGGTGGGACAGGCGGGCGCCCCGCGGTCTGGTCCCAGGACAACCTGCTGCCGGGTGTCCCATAGCCTGCCAGCGGCCTGCCTGCCACGTGGTCGCGGTAGCACCGAGGGTCCTTGGGTGACCTCGCCGACAGTGCCGGGTCGCTGTAATAATCCTGGGGCGGCAGCGAGCCCCGGCCTGCCATGGGCGCCGGCCGGTCGCAGTACGTGAAGTCGGGCACCGAGCCTTTCCTCAGCGGCCCCGGGGCGAAGGTGGCATCCTGGTACGGATACGCCTCCTGCTTCGGCTCCGCGCCGCCCTGCAAGATGATCTCGTTGGCCCTTGGTGGCTCGTACCAGCCGCCCTCGCCGCCGTAGGTCAGCGAGCTCCTGCGGCCCGGCGCCCTGTGGTACTCGAAGGCGTTCTCGCTCTCCCAGGTGCCCTCATACCAGCCCGCAGCGTCCCAGCTCTGCGAGCGCCCGATGTTGGGGTGCTTGCTGGGGATGGGCATCCTCACGAGGCCACTTGCTGCCGGTGACACGGAGTGGAGGACACACCTTCCTGCCCAGCGCTGCTCCGGTGCTCATCAACGCTGCCGAAGCCCTGCCGGGAGCTCAGGAAGCACCGGCGGCGGCTCTGCCTTTCCCAGCGGTGCCTGAATTATTAATCCCCGGTAACCCGAGCGCCGAGCCTGCCCGTGCGGAGCGCAGCCCAGATGCTTTATCCTGTGCCGCTGGGGACAGCGCGCACATGGACAACTGCCCGAGCAGTGTGCGGGGATTAGGAGCTAAATAAAACCACTAAAGCCCTCGCTCCATGTGACATCATTTTAGCCCGATGAAATCTCACGCACTGACCCAGCCAGCAACCTCAATGCAATGCTTCCCCCAGGGAATGATTTTTTTTTCCTCAGTGTTGATTTTTTAACACGTGTTTCATCTGTTTTGGTTGCCTCTTTCCTCACGGCGCTCGGGAGGCCACACCAGCTCCCACCAGGAATGGGCAGCAGGATAACAGAACGTGCCCGTATCCGCTCTTCCCCGCACACATAAAAACAAAAAAGAAACCTTCAGGGTCAGCTCAATCTTAATCCAGCCTGATGAAATGCTAATCCACCGCACACAGCTAAGGACAAATGAAATGGGAGCCGGCAGAGAGGCCTAAAAAAAGCCGGTGTGAGACACTCAGGACTGCAAGAGCGGTGAGAAATTAGTGAGGTGTCTGTTTAGCACGTTATGAATATTGTAATTCGCATTAGAAATTACTTTTGTTGTAGTTTTAAATTAGTCACACTACCCAGGCTCTGGAAGGATCCTTTATATTATCACCGTAATACACAAATCCCTTCATCATCCCGGGACAGAAAACTGTGGAGGTGTAATCTGGAATGTGTAATTTTACGACCCTAGCACAGGTCATGGAAAAGGAGGAGAGGATCAAAGGATCTAAAGGCTGGTCTTACAAAGCAAAAAGGAATAGCAGACTTTGTCTATTATCTCCAGCTTCCTTTGGAAAAACTACATGTTTATGATATGGGAAAACACTCTGGAACATCACACAAAACTCAATTTGTACTGAGCAGTATTTCAACGTTTGCAGGGATTAAGCTTTTTTACACTTAAGAGTGGGCAAAGGGATTTAGATGGAATCACACCAGAGAAAATTGTTATTTGGGAATGTAATAAAAATTTCCATACAGAGTCACTGTTTTCAGAGGAGATATTAAAAGAGCTTCCCAAAACACATAATCTAAATTATGCTACTTTATGCTCCAATTTTCCTTTTCAAGTAAGAATGGGTCCCTATTTTGCTGACCACTGCTAGGGAGGCAACATTTTCCTTGTTTAATTAAAAAATTCATATGGAAATAGTTTTGCCTTTCTCTGCTATGATCACCAATTTCATCACTTCCAACACACCCCTTCAGGGATGAACCCAGTGAAGGCAGAGACAGTCACCTTCCCTGGTCTGTTTGCAAGGCAGCTTGAGCATTTTCCCTGGCTAATCCACAATAAATGTTTAGTGCACAAGCCATCACATGATGGACTATTGTGCTATTATGATAGCTAAATCACTAATACAGCCTAATGCTTCTCCTTGCCTATCATACTAATACCTCTGGGCTATATTTCTGACCCAAATACTGACAGGATCTTTGAGTAATCCCTAAATTTCTTTATTGCAGTAAATATTACAAATCCTCTTCAAACATTCTCTCCTCCAATTCCATCCTCAAGAACCACAGTCATGAAAATTATGTTGGATATTACACAGACATGCAAAACGTGGGCCTCAAAAGATTATTTATGCAATTCTCAGAGAGTATCTGATTGGCATTATACTGAATTAACTAACAAACTTCAGGCACATTGGAAAATGTCTTCTTTTGTGAGAGTCAAGTTGGGAAGACACACTGTGGCTTAAGAATAAAGCAGAGAACATTTTAACCAACAAACCCCATTTTATTACAACAACATTTTGCTAAAGAATAAAATATATTCCCAACTGGATACAGTGAGATCTGTGCCATTTGTTTGTTCTGAAGCAGCAGAAGAAAGCTCCCAAAAATGTATATGACAAAAATAATAAAATCCTGGTCTATAGATCAAGGGCATCTTCCACCACTGAAATCACTAATGAACACAGTCACCACGCTAAGCCTTGGCTAACAATGGAAAAAAACCATGCCATTGACAAACAAAATTTCAAAAATGCTGATCTTCAACAAATGCAAGGGAAGTCAGAAGGGAGCTTGGAGGATTTACTACCCCTGAAAAAACCAAAAGCTCTAATAAGCCCTTGGGTCACTTGACAGAATACACAATAGAAACCTCACCCAAACCAGCAGATTTGTAACCAGTGGTGTCCCCACCAAACTCCATCCTGAGCATGTCTGGGCTGCGAAATCCACCCTGATACCAGCCCACCCCTGCATGGTGCAACCTTGCAGCCCCTGGGCAGAATCATAGAATGGATTGGGTTGGAAAAGACCTCCGAGATCATCAAGTCCAACCCTTGGGCCAACTCCAGTCCCGTCACCAGATCATGGCACTCAGTGCCACGGCCAAGCTCAGCTGAAAAACCTCCAGGGATGGGGAATCCACCCCCTCTCTGGGCAGCCCATTCCAATCCCTGAGCACTCTCTCTGCAAAGAAGTTTTTTCTGCTCTCCAACTTCAATTTCCCCTGGCAGAGCTTGAGCCCCCCGTGCCCCCTTGTCCTATTGCTGAGTGCCTGGGAGAAGAGACCAACCCCCACCTGGCTAGAACTTCCCTTCAGGTATGTGTTCTTGTCCCAGCTGCTTCTCAGGAGCCAGGAAACTCCAGACCTGCTGCTGGAACATTCATGCATATGGATGGTTTATCCCATACACACCGACATCAGTGGAACAAACCAACTCTCGGGTGCTCCAAGCCAATCAGAGGGAAACGCCTGCAGCACCAGGGGCTGCAGGACTTGGCCTTTCCCTGCAGCCATGGGGCAGATGTCCTACTTGGAGGGCTCTGCTGGCCCCACTTCTTGCTGACCCCACTTCTTGCTGACCCAGAGCCACCACCAGCCCCACAGCCAGAGGGAGCCCTGGAGCTGGGCAGCTTCACAGAATCCCAGACTATTCTGAGTTGGGAGGCACCCACAAGGATCATCGAGTCCAACTCTTCAGTCAATGGCCCACACAGGGGATTGAACCCATGACCTTGGCATTTTTACAACCAAGTTTTAACCAACTGAGCTAATTTCCTGAGCCACCACAGCAGCAAAGAAATGTTACACCCCCAGTGAGCCAATAAATGTAAAAGAAATGATCAGAATGAAATATTTATGATGGGCAGGAAGGGTCTTTCATTTGCCTACTTTTTGGCAGCCTTAAAAGCAGCACCCAGACAGACTAAAGCAGTGCAAGTAGCAGGTCGAGGGAGGTGACTCTGCTCCTCTGCTCAGGGGTCTAGACCTGCCCTGCAGAGACACCTCCAGCTCCAGGGACCAAAACATAAGAAGGACATGGACCTGCTGGAACAAGTCCAGAGGAGGCCACCAAGATGATTAAAGGGCTGGAGCAGCTCTGCTATGGGGAAAGGCTGACAAAACAGAGCTGGTTCAGCATGGAGGAGACAAGGCTCCAGGGTAATCTCATCACAGCCTTTCAGAACCTGAAGGGGTTCTACGGGAGAGCGACTTTGGACAAGGGTCTGGAGCAGCAACATGAGAGGGAATGGCTTCCCACTGCCAGAGGGCAGGGTTAGGTGGGATATTGGGAAGAAATTGTACCTTATGAGGGTGAGCAGGCCCTGGCACAGGCTGGGAGAGGAGCTGTGGCTGCCCCATCCCTGGGAGTGTCCAAGGCCAGGCTGGACAAGGCTTGGAGCACCCTGGGCTGGTGGGAGGTGTCCCTGCCCATGGCAGGGGTGGAATGCGATGGTCTCCAGGGTCCCTTCCAACCCAAACCATTCCATAATTCCATGATTCTATGATACTCTCATGGCTCTGTACCTGCTTCTGTGTCTGGATTTAGCAATAGCCAAGAGAGGACACAGAGGCACCAGGGCACAACCTGACATAACTGATTGGCACTGCTCGGGAGGGGAGGAGGAACCAGCACCCACATCCTCCACGTGAGGGGCACACAAGGACTGTGGAACAGGCAGAAAATTTAGTTTCCCTTTATATTTTAATTCTGGAGTTATTCAGAAAAAAACCCCAACATACACAACAAAAAAAAAAAAGCTGATCAAGAGATTAAATTCTCTGGTAATTCAGACCACGTGAAAATGCAGAATTTTCACTGAATGCCCTGATTTTCAGTTTAGCATTGGTGGAACACATGGTAAATTTGGCCCAGATACAATGACCAGAGAGGTCTGCTCTGAAAAAAAGGTGATGACAGAGTAAAGAAAGGTGGGCCCATCATTTAGACATGGTACTCAAAATCAATGGCATGAAACCCGAGTCTAGAATCCACTCACGGGGGATATGAAGCAAGCACCGCTAGAAGGTGCTGTGTTTTGTACACAAAATCCATGATAAGAAATCAGGATAGTAAATTTGCAACACAACTGTGTAAACAACATTGTTTGGTGTCTGTAGCACTGGCTCAGGAGAGGCTGGATGTGAAATTTCATTCAGATGGATGTAAAACATTTCATTACCTATTCAGAAAGCAAGTTGCTGGAAAAATTACTTTGTGCAGCAAAATAGTAGAGATAAGTACTCTTCAATTGTAAATTTAAATCTTGCTTCTATTGGAAAAAAAAATTGTTAATGTAGTACAATGTTGATGTTTTCTCCCAAATTATTTTCTTTGGGGAAAGAGTGAATGGAAGCAACGTGCCAAATGTAATTTCTGGCTAAAAACATAAGGTGCAGCAGCATGGGAAAGGATATTTTTCTTCGAAAGGCAAAAAAATCCTGCCTCTAGTAGTGAAAAATCCTCTGGAGAACCAACACATCTCGTGCTAATGGACAGAGCAGGTATCAGGACACTCAGCCTTTACAGCTCACTCTGCCACTGTCAGAGAATAAGTTCTTAATTCCTTACTCTTCCATCAGGAGGGATATAATAACACACATCTATCACAGCTGGATGGTGTTCAGATTAATCAGTGTTTGTCATGTCTCCAGGTGACAGGGCACAACAGCTACCAGGAGGATAAATGCTCCTGCCCTCACAGCCTGGGCTTTCCAGGACTGCGTGTGACGGTGTCTAAAGACCCCCAAAGCCTGGGAAGTCTTTCCTGAGGTTCCTCCCACTTTCAGCTTGCCGGGAAGTAGGAAGGACCTGCTAGTGCTAAACTGTACTGTGGTATTCCATGGATGCCATGGACAAGGGAAGGAATAGGATGCAGCATGAGTAATGCACCCCCACATGTGTATGTATACAAATAAAAAATAAATAAAAAATTGAGAGAGGAAAAGAAGGAAGAAAACGTTCCAAATCCTTGGAAACTACTGCATTTGCTAAAATTTGGCTCTGCAAAGATCTCCCTCCCAGTGGCAATAAGCATTCTGCCTAGATGGACTTCTTAACAGTCTCCTGAAATTAGGGGAGCACAAAGAGAAAATTAGCAGGATTGTGCTGGAATCATTTTCAATAATCAAAGGAGCAGCCCAGCATCTGAAAGCACTCACTGCTTGAAGCCATGCCATGCCACGTGCTTTTACCAACTCCCAAACCAAAGGCAGAGATGCTTTGTAACTTCAGCACAACACTCGCAAACACCAACTCGGTGCGTTACAACAAAACACTCTTCACATCAGCCAGTTATTAATCAATCATGGAACTCTCATGGAACTCTGCATTTTGATGACTTTAAAGGAAAAAAACCCAAAAGCTTATGGCCTTTCATAGAACCATAGAATGGATTGGGTTGGAAAAGACCTCCGAGATCATCAAGTCCAACCCTTGGGCCAACTCCACTCCCTTTACCAGATCATGGCACTCAGTGCCACGGCCAAGCTCAGCTGAAAAACCTCCAGGGATGGGGAATCCACCCCCTCTCTGGGCAGCCCATTCCAATCCCTCAGCACTCTCTCTGCAAAGAAGTTTTTTCTGCTCTCCAACTTCAATTTCCCCTGGCAGAGCTTGAGCCCCCCGTGCCCCCTTGTCCTATTGCTGAGTGCCTGGGAGAAGAGACCAACCCCCACCTGGCCACAACTTCCCTTCAGGCAGTTCCAGACAGTGCTGAGGTCACCTCTCAGCCTCCTCTTCTCCAGCACAAACACCTCCAGCTCCCTCAGCCTCTCCCCACAGCACTTGTGCTCCACTCCCTTCTCCAGCCTCCTTGCTCTTCTCTGGCCCCGCTTCAGCCCCTCAATCTCTTTCCTCAACTGAGGGGCCCAGAACTTTGTAACCCAACCCCCCAGAGGTGGGGCAGAAATGTGCCATAACTATTGGTGTGAGAGGCGCCAGGAACGCTCGAGCTGCCTCGAGATGCTCCACAGAAACTGGGATCAGGAACTGGGTTCAACAGCCATTCCCACTGGCTACACACAGAGGGACCTGTGGAAAGTGAAGTGCCCATATGGCCCCAAAACAAATGTGGATGGGTATGGCAAAGGTTTCCCATGCCAAAGCAAGCAGATGTTTCCTCTCCCATGTGATGACACAGTGCCCTTTGGAGTCATTTCCCAAGAAACTCCTGAAATTCCACAAGGCCAATGTGACAAGTAAGGATGCAAAGCTGTGGACCTGACCACTTGCTCTTCCACTGCATTTTTTGCCTCTCTCTGCCCAGAAGGGGTTTGATGTTGGAGACCTGCTCCTTCCCACCCTGTGGAAGCCCACATCTCCCAGCATTGCCTCACAACAACTCTCTGTTCACTGAAGGGAGCCCTACCCCAACTTCCCCCATGGCCTGATGGAACAGCTGGAGCAGTGCCACAGCAGGATTAGGTTGGATCTCAGGGAAAAGTCCTTCCCCCAGAGGGTGGTGGGCACTGACCAGGCTCCCCAGGGCAGTAGGCACAGCCCCAAGGCTGCCAGAGCTCCAGGAGTGTTCAGACAACACTCTCAGGGACAGGGTGGGATTGCTGGGGTGCCTGTGCAGGGCCAGAGTTTGAACTTGATGATCCTTGTGGGTCCCTCCCAACTCAGGACATTCTATGGTTCCCTGAATTACCTTCTATTTATTTCAGAATAAGGTACATGCACGAAGCACCTCAATGAGCAAGTGGTAACTTATCACCTCATGTTATCCTGTATCCTGCTCCTCTGGCAAAGCCCTGGAGGGTGCCCAGAGAAGCTGTGGCTGCCCCAGCCCTGGGAGTGTCCAAGGCCAGGTTGGACAGGGCCTGGAGCAACCTGGGCTGGTGGGAGGTGTCCCTGCCCATGGCAGGGGTGGGATGGGATGAGCTGTAAGGTCCTTTCCAACCAAAACCATTGGTCATCCAGGATGAAATCAAACTGCAGGTAACAAATGCAGGAAGCCAGCAATCATCTAAACCACACTTGCAGCTGAAGACAAGAAGCCCAGCTGTAAAACACACTTGGAGCCACTGGAATGAGCCCTAAAAGCCCTTCAAACTTCAATCAGAAACAATTTTGTCTTTAAGTACGGGGAGACTCCAACAGAAGTAGGCAGAAACTTTGTCCTGCATGGACAAAGGGATAACAAAATATCAGCTGCATCCCTACACCCCACACTTCAAGGACTACAGAACACAGACCAATCTGGATGCTGAGCGGCAGGAGAAAAGCAGCAGACAAGGTTCATTGGGCACATCCCTCAACCTCTGGCAGAGATCTAATCTATGAATGCTCTTACAAATAATCCTCCAGAAATCACATCAAGCACCTTTGTCTCCAAAACTGGGTATTAGACTCTGAGGTCAAATCTCATCATTTTTAATAAGAATTCAGGACCAAGATTTAAACAGCATGTGTAATGAAAAGCATGGGAATTATATCTGTCCCAGAAAGTAGTAGAGAAATCCACTCTTAAATGAATATATATTGTAATTCTGTACTCTGCCACGCATGCCTGGGCTTTGCATAAAAAATAATTAATTGCTAGACTGTAACAGGGGCCTGAAGAGATAAACAGGGAGGGGTTCAGGGTGTCTCTCTGCCTTGTTTCCCCTGGTGATGCCAGAGTTTGAAATACACACTTCCCCTGCAGACCCAACGCAGATAAAAACCAAAACCAAACAGGAGGAAATATTATTTTAGCTAAAAAACCATTTGTGCCTTGCGTTTTTAAAAGACTGGTCTTTTGTATTATTGTACTGCAGAGATCCAATCATCAAATGTGAGATTATGCCCTACTGTGCTCCCTCTCCACGGGGATGGTTAAGGGGGATTGGCTGCTCCCCAGTGAGGATGACCCTGATAATATCTGTTATCAGCAGCAGCAGCAGCAACACTGCCTTCTCTCAAAAAAGATGTAAATCTATAACTATTTTATGAACTGAAGCTGTTTATTGCTAAGTTTTGAGGTGCTAGATGGCAGCAGAGAGTGTTAAGTCTGAAATAAAAATTAAAAGGACCATCTAAAAGAAAGATAAATAAATAGTTTTAAGCTAACAGGCTGCATAAAAGTGTCACTAAGGAATGATCAATGTCCTTTAATTTTAAGAAATGCAAAACTAGCTCAAAACTTGCTCTTTGAAGAAAGCTCTCAGACAGAAAACCCATAATGAAAACCTTCACTGTTTTGGCACTTCGATCCATTACATCTGTTTGTGGAGAGCAAAAAATATAAAGGCAAAGTTGTGTAACGTGTTTCCCTGCAGCTTTATTTTAGTACAGCCAGATGTCCTTCTCCTGTCAGAATATTTACTAGTAAATATTCAGTACAATCAGAATAAAATCTAAAGACTGGTCCAGGTCCAAACATCACCAATCCCTGAAAGAGTGTAACTTAGGAGTTAAATATAAGGGTTTTTTTTCCTGGTATTTTGCAGGAAAATCCATCCTGTTCTCATCTTTCCCAGAGGACTGATCATTTCTCATCACATATTTGGAAGCAGCCAACTTCCCCCCCCGGGTGCTGGAGGCAGCTCCTGCAGTGCTCCCACACTCCGAGCTGGGCTGCTCCAACAGCCCCTTCCCGAGGCTCCTCCTGGCACATTCCGGGAATATCATCCCTTTCCTGAGCAATCCTTACATGCAGGGCAAGTTTTAGAGTAAGGACAAAAAAACCCCAGATATGATGACAACATGTGAATCCCTAAACCAGTGAATTGAAATGGGAAATGTGGTAAGGATGGATACGAAGTTGATGGCATTGAAGTCATAGGCTGTAATTATTTCTTAATTAATGACATGAAGTTATAAAGCATGTTACATGGAACCTTGTCTGGGGGCTGGGGGAAATGGAAAAATACAAGGCAGAATCAAGAGACATGTATTAAGTCACCATAAATGTGGGTTTAAACACAAGCTGAACACAACAGAAGTATTTTTCCCTATTTTGGTGCACTCTAGTCCAGGGAAAGGGGAGCTCTCCTGCTTTCCATAGCAAAAGTTGCACACCAAATTAATGCAATTTTTGCCTGTAACCTTATCTAAAAGTGTCTTACTCTTTCCCAGATGCCTGGGGGATTTTGTCAGGCTGGTTTCATATCTGGCTCAAGTCCTACAGCTTGTCATGCACAATCCCCTATGGAATGTCACAGGAGAAGGGCTGCATTGGAGGGAATGTACAGCAAAAAAACATCCACACAGGTCTGGGGGACTGTTGGAGCAGCTTGTGCATCCTCCCTGTGAGCACAAGAGCCACAGTCCCTGAGCCACAGCACAGCAAAAATCCACTTACAAATATAGAGAGTTCAGCACAGCAGAGCATTTGGAAATCATGGAATAAGGTCAATAAGCTTGAATAATGTCTGTAAACCCACTGGGGTTGCCTGAACTTTCTTTATCCATAGGATTCTGCCCAAATTAAAAAAAAAAAATCTTAAAATTCTAACAACATCTATTGATGAGAAGGAATGCCCAAACCTGCCGTGCCTCTGTCAGTGAGTGGGTAATTAAAAGCACTATTTTCATTGGTAAAAAGAGGTGTAATCCAGCTTTTAGAGGAATTTTAAGTGATGTTTTGAAACCTCCATAGGGGCCAAAGAACTTCATCTGGACTCTGGGAAAAGGAGAAACATCAGGAGCAGCCAGACAGATTTTCAGTTTGCATAAATCAGCCCAGGGTGCAGCAGCAGAGGATCTGACAAGCCAACGCTGCCTTTTCTCTAGGCAAAATGTGTTAAGCAACCCTTCCTTAAAAGCCTGATAGTTTATGTGCTTTGAGGTGGAAACTTTAAAAAAAAAAAAAGTATAAAAAGCTTTATTGCAGGGGGGGAAATCCTTGTACTGTGTTTTATATTCACGGAACAAAGGAACTCAAATCCACCAGATAAAAAAAAGGTCTATATTTATTCTCAATAAGTCACTTTTACTCAGGACAAGCAGTTTCTTCCGTGCATGATATCATCTTTAACTCATTGTTTCTCATCAAATGCCAAGTGGTGATAAGGGTTTCCTGAGATAATAAGATTCTATTTCTAAGCAGCAAAAATAAGTATTATCAGATGCTACTTGGTGTGCAAATTTGCAAGGATGGAAGAAAATTCCTCCACCCAAATATCAAATGTACTCATTTTGGCTGATGTTACACAAAGGAGGAAGAACTGGGGGCAGCCACTTTCCAGAGTTGTAGTTTTAAAGTATATTTTCCCATCTGCTTCCAGAAGCAAGTTCCTCTGGTTTTCAGGGTTACTGGATGAGCACCTATTCCACAGCCTGCTGTTAGTGGGGAAGGACACTGTCCAAACACTGCTGAAAAGCCAGAGCTGGTACAAATCTTCAGGGGCACGTTTACTGACGGTTGGTTTGGGTTTTTTTTAACGATGAGAAAGTGCCCACAAGCCATACTTGACAGTGTGATTATTAAATCCACTTCTGTGGAGGAGAAACTGAAATAAACACCAGGTAAAAAGCACCCTTGCCATAGATCCAGGTTTGTATTTACCACAGGACCTACCATTACAGACTGCATTTATCTAAATATTTACTGGACATGGTTTGAGATTGATTTCCATCCCAGGTGGAAATGTGGAATACAGGATTCCTGTCCACCCTTGAAATGACTCAGCCAGCCTCTTGCAGCCATGGCAGAGATAATTTTGTTCTTGTTGAAACCATCTATTCCTACCCCAAATTCCCTCCTCCATTTCACAGAATCGTTTAGGTTGGAAAAGACCTTTGATGTCATGAAGTCCAACCTTTGACTGATCACCACCTTGTCAACAAAACCAGAGCACTGAGTGTGTTCCCTGGTCCCCTCCAGGGATGGGGACGCCACCATCTCCCTTCCAATGCCTGACCACCCTTTGGATGAAAAAATTCTCCCTGATGGCCAACCTGAACCTCCCCTGGTGCAGCTTGAGCTTTGTCCTGTCCTCTCACAGACCCCTTCCCACCAAGGTTTGCAAGACAAACTATTGCCCCAAGGGCTCAGACTCATCCAAGAGGCTCCAGTAACCACAACAGGGTCCCACTCCCCCCAGGCAATCAGGGTGTGTGGAGAGTCAGGGCCACCCACAGACACTGCAGTGACTGCAGGGCAGAGACACGAGGAATTCCTGCAGGAACTATGAATTAGGGGTAGCACCAGAGAAGCCTCACCCAAAGAGGACACCAGAGTGCCACTGGAGATGGAAGTCAGTAAGTCACAAAGCCAAGGGACTCGTACATCAAGCACTGGAAAGCACTATGTGGCTGTGCTGGCATTTATTGGCCATCAGACATATCAAAGGACAGGAAAGAAAACAAAGAACACAAACAGCTTGTTTGCTCCTGCAAACAGTTCTACTTTGCAAAGTACAGACAACTTTGGTGGCACAAACTGACATGTAAGGACATGATTTCCCACTGGATAATGACAAATCCTGGAGCAAAAACTGTCAGAAAATGTCTGGGCTGGCTTGGCCTTGCAATTATTTTTTCACTTTGCTTCTTGCTCATCTCAAGCCTGCCACTTTTGGGGCATGTGTTGAAAGCTTAACTGACTCATAATTGTTAGTGCAAACTATAACCTATAAAGCCAGGCATTAAAATTCCATGGCACTGGTGCTGAAGACAGAAATGGTACGGAGCAGAGGCAGCACTTGGGATCACCAGAGAGGAATTCAGCGTGTTGGGAAACCTGTGACAAGACACTGCCATCCTGTATCCTGGATGTGCCACCACTACTGCCTTGTCCCTGTTGTTCCTACAGTTCCTGAGGAGATGACACGGTGCCACAGCACCCTCTCCTCTGACTGTTCCCAAAGGCACAGCCAGCAGCTGTGGATAGGCTGCTCCTCGCTTCCCTTTCTGGCTCTCAGTACTGTTTATTATTTGTTTAACCACACTGACAGAAGCACAGGATAAAGCAGGCAGCAGGCTGAGCAGCAGAAGTGATGCTTCAAGTTGTTTCCTTTCAAAGGAATACCTTGTGCAAGCACTAAGTCCCAGGGGAGTGATGGATGCACCAGGAGTGCCATCACATCTCCTGAGTTTGGGGTTCCTGGGAGGCATAGTCAGACACCTTGTTGTGCCACAGGTAGCACAGAGACAATTACATCTCATCTCTCTGGTGCTGATTCCTGAATCAGTTGATTCTTGTCTCTTCTCTCAGGCAACCAACAGTAGGACAAGGGGGCACGGGCTCAAGCTCTGCCAGGGGAGGTTTAGGTTGGATATCAGGAAGAAATTCTTTGCAGAGAGAGTGCTCAGGCATTGGAATGGGCTGCCCAGAGAGGGGGTGGATTCACTGACCCTGGAGGTTTTTAACATGAGACTGAACGTGGCACCAAGTGCCATGATCTGGTAATCAAAGTGGGGTTGGACCAAGGGTTGGACTTGATGATCTCAGAGGTCTCTTCCAACCCAACCAAATCTGTGATTCCATGAACTTCTGCCTTGAGGGATTGTCTGTGAAATTGCACCAAATTTGGGAATACTCCCAACAAACAGCAACTTGGCTGCAAAATTCAGTCCCTTTCCACGTCCACCAGAGCAGGCAGGTCTGACAGCTCCACACTGGAGGGTGCAGGATGTGGCTCAGCTTTGTTTCACACACAGCAAAGACAACATCCCTCCCTTTCCATCTCCCACTCCACAGTTTTTGCTGGAACTCTTTTTTTCATTCACCCCGAAGTAAAAACCTCATCATGGAATGGAAAATTTCGGCTCATAGAAATGTAAAATGTGGCAAAATCACAAATTAATGGGAACAGGATCCAAGGAAGGGGCTGCTGGACACTTCTGGCTCCACCTCTAAAGCATATTTTGACCCACTATGGAATAAGACACAATTCCACAAACAGGGATTATGCGAACCACTCTGCATATATTACTTACAAAAGCCCCAGCCATTCACTGGGTCCATCTTTCCACCCACATGGAATCAATTACAGAACAGGCACCCAAAGTCTCTGGGACAACCAGAAGAGAAAGAAACGGGTAAGCCAAGACCACTGTGAGCACACACTGACTTCTCTGCATTGAGAGGGCACCACCACCCCCTTAAGTGCTAACATACTGCTCCAAATGCCTTTGCTGCAGGCTGCTGCCCTGAAAGCCCTGTATACCCTCAAGTCTGGACCTTTATCCCACCCATACCTTTCTACAGATCAAAACTGTTACCTGGTGCCAAAAGCTCAGGTCTTGAAAAACAGCCTGCTCAGAGCAAAAAGTAACACTGTCATACAAAGATGTCACAATTACACACCAAAAAACCCCAGGGGGGCTGGTCAGGCTGAGTAAGGCAATGAGACTGCACAGCTCCTCTCTCTGGAAGTCCCACAGACCTGCCTGTAAAGGCTATGAACCAGCTTTTTAAATTATATCACCTCCTTGTGTGGCTTGGGTTATTTTTTCCACATTTAACAGAGTAACACAATCCCTGCAACTTGTTAATATACTCTTTAAATAGTAGGACAGTTTGTAAGCCACTTCCCCCAGCATGTGTCTGGTTTTGGTTCCAGTGAGCCCCCCTGAAGCAGAACCCCCCTGGCAGTTTGGGCAGCAATTACAACACGGAATCTGAGGGTGTTTCTCCTCCAGACCTGCCACCATCCTGTGCCTGGAGGTGAGTCCATTCCTAGAGAACTCTGAGGGTCTGTGGTGGGAACAGTAAAAGGGATGGGATGTGAAACTTCAGGGGAAGAACAGGAATCCACCTGTGCACTGCCAGGCACTCAGCTTCTCACCAGGTAAACAGAGCTTTCTATCCCCTTCACTTCTGAAAGGGAAAAGCTCCTTAAGTGCTTCCACAGAACAGGAAACCATTAAAAGCACCTTTTTTGGACCACACTGCCCTCAGCTTGACAGAGCAGCAGAGATTCTTCTCACTGAACACGATTCTGTTAGCAAGGACTCCCCTCCTCAGTCTGCTGAAGTAGTTCCAAAATTTTCTCATCATCTTTCACCAATTATTCCTTATCATTCCAAGACAAAACCAAGAGAAATGGTCATTTTTTTCCAAGTGTGCAGCTGGAATGGCCTCTATTCAGCACTCTTCTGTGCTATTAGCATAGATTAGCAGCCTATAATAAAAAATAGCCTCCTGAGAGGCCAGCATAGTACTCAGCTGTCCTCCAAGTCTGCTATTTTGGCAAATCCTAAGCTTTTAGCATTTCTGAAGGTGATTTTTACAATGCTGCTCACACTCAGTCCTTATCTGTTTCTTCCAAATACAACACAACAGCATCTTGCACCGGTGACTCCCAACACTCCCATTAGATTACAAACCCAGTGGCAAACGACAAAGTATACTTTAAAAACTTATGTCTCCTGCACATTTACAGATTAGAAAAGAATATCTCTGGAGCAAGAAAGAAGAAAAAAGCTCACATATCAGAGAAAAATAATCTAAACTTCAATCACATCTAAAGCTCTGTTAGCAGGTCTGTCGTAGGAGCCTTTTAAATTTCTTGTACACTCAGCAACCAGATCTGATGGCAAACATCAAACTGGGAAGGCAGCTTTTGAAAATCCAGGCTCAGCTGATAGAACTCTTTTAAGTCAAGTTCAAAGTAAGTTTTGAAGATGAGATAGTGTGCTACACCTGAGTGTTTATGACATTCAGTAGGAGAGATATGCAGCTCTACATGGCAGCGTATCCTGGATACTCCCAACTCATCTCCTCTGCTTTGTCTCCCCTCTCCAGAATTAACAGAGCACAATTAACAGAGATAAGTAACTCATGACAAGTTTAAAGCAACAGCAATGGAGAATAAGCAATATAGAACACAGTAAAAATAAGGCAAACCCCAGTCTGTCCTGCTGATCAGCGTTTCACGCTCCCTGGAAACGCCACCAAGCCCCACATGTTTTGCTTGAGCAGACCCAGCACAACCCCCATGTGAGCTCTGTGCTTTCCTCCACCAGCAAATCCCATGGCACCTCGTTGGCATTCAGGTAATACTGCCAATCGTTACCCTGCAGGCCTCTATCCATCTCCTTAAGAGCAGATGAACACTGAACTCCTGAAGAGACATAAGATACTCTTCCTAAAATAACACCCTGCTCTGCTTTTGTTGCTGATGGCAAAACTTGCACGAGCATTGGAGAGTTATTGGAGAGTACACCAGAAAGTCAGAGCTTGTCTGCCATCACTTCATTTCTGTCCTGAGTAACTTGCACCATGTGAGCTGCAATAGAAAATGTTTCTTAAAAACTTACTCTGCTGGAAAATTGACACAGAAAGGAGAAGTCACCTGTGCTGTGACACTGTAGCACATCACAAATAAAGAATTACAGCAAACACGTCTGATCGACACACACCAACAAAAGAAAAGCTGCTCCAACAACATGCCCCAAACCATCAAAACAATTCTCAAATCTTCCAACTATTTCTTATAGGATGACAGCCAATATTAAAGGAAACCATCTACTTTCACACTGCCTGAGTGACACTTGGCTTGGACACTGCAGCTGGCACCACCTGGATTAGCAAGGGAAGGGTGAGATATGGCACCACTCTGCATCCCAGCTCCTTCCCAGCCAGAGGAGACCTCCAGGAAGCACATCCAACAGAGCACAACATTTTTCTAAAGAGCAGAAATTGAAGCCATGTTTCAAACTGGGACTGACCAGATCATTTCTGTAGAAATCAGGATAGAAGGGGAAGACCTGGCAATTAAACAAAACTGCTTGCAGGACTACACATAACTTCCAAATGAATAACCAGACAGCATGAATGCATTTTGAGTCCACAGAGAGGACAGGAGATCTAGTCCTGGACTGGGATCTTTGTGTTTAAGTGCTTAAAAAACCCAAGATAAAGTTAGACAATCTACCCTAAGCATCTGTCAGGTTCTAAAGAAAGAAAGGAG
Organism: Sakesphorus luctuosus; assembly: GCA_013396695.1. Taxonomy (NCBI): domain Eukaryota; kingdom Metazoa; phylum Chordata; class Aves; order Passeriformes; family Thamnophilidae; genus Sakesphorus; species Sakesphorus luctuosus. Next base: position 85,060 of record VWZD01003741.1, read on the forward strand.
CACACTCTTACCTTCACAAATTCTGTCCAGTCGCTGCCGCTTGACTTTGTGTTTATCCACCAGTGCCATTCTTGACGGTATTTTGCAACTTTCTGGTTCAAAAAGCAAAGCAGTGCCCCAGGAACTCAGGAGAACTCACGGGAGTCGGCGTGCATTCCGCCCACTGCGGGTCCTGTGGAGACAGCAAAGGGCTCGTTAGCTCCTGGAGGTGTCCCAGGCCAGCTTGGATGGGCTTGGGGCAACCTGGGACAGTGGCAGGTGGCCCTGCCCATGGCAGGGAGTGGAGCAAGGTGGGCTTTAAGGCCTCTTTATCCTCCCTGTGATCAGAAAACCAGCCTTGTACACAAGAACTGCTAAAGCACTGTATGGGCTTCCCAGTTTTATTTCTGTCTTAACAATCCTGAAGGGAAGTTCCAGCCAGGTGGGGGTTGGTCTCTTCTCCCAGGCACTCAGCAATAGGACAAGGGGACACAGCCTCAAGCTCTGCCAGGGGAAATTGAAGTTGGAGAGCAGAAAAAACTTCTTGGCAGAGAGAGTGCTCAGGCATTGGAATGGGCTGCCCAGAGAGGGGGTGGATTCCCCATCCCTGGAGGTTTTTAAGGTGAGCTTGGCCGTGGCACTGAGTGCCATGATCTGGTAAAGGGACTGGAGTTGGCCCAAGGGTTGGACTTGATGATCTGAGAGGTCTTTTCCAACCCAATTGATTCTATGATTTAATCTCTTCCTAGCAGATAAAAACCATTAAGTTATTTTGTGGGCCCACAAACCCTGAAAGATTCTTCGAGAGTATATGAAGAAGAGAAAGCAACTTCTGCTCTGCCAGTGCTTTCACACACAAACCACTTCCATGCCTTACTTAAGCCTTGCCCTGTAAAAGTCATCACGGACCTTGAATTTGCAACAAGACCTCAATTATAATTCCAGCTGTCACCCCAGCCTGTCCTTGCCCTCCCATCTGAAGGGCCAGCATTAAACTGTGGGTGCCAGAGCTGCCATTTCTAGAGAACACACTTTTAAATGCCAATGAGATACAGCAATCCATAAAGCCAAGTGCATGACTGATGTACAAGAAATGCTGTCTGAAAGGGTAACAGCTGAAGGTTTTCTGCATTTTGGTGGCACAGAGGAAGACCCCACATGGATCCCCCTCAGGTCTGATGCTTTTTGCTCCTGCAGAGAGGCAGAGCTTTGTTCAATCCCTGAATGCTCTGACCTCAGCTCAGGCTGCAGCCCCTGAACATGTGGCACTTCACCAAATAGTGTTTTGTAAAACCCAGGTCTGAGCTTTTGATGTAAAGCCCAGGTATGATTATTTTGTTCTAAAACCCAGGTAGGAGTTTTTCCAAAGCAAGTTCCACAACTGCATTCGTTAATCAAGACATAGAGGAAAGGACCTCATGCTGGCAACTGAATTCAAACAATTCAACACTACACGCACTAATATTACAAGCTACCACTGATTCAATATCCTCTTTTAGTGAAGACAGATGACCCTGATAAAAAACTCTCCCCAGGGAGGGATTCTGCTCCAGAAAGAGGCCCCTGCCCCTCACCAGCCATCCACCACCCACTAAAAGGCACCAGAAGAGCAGAATTAGTGTAAATCTGTGATTTCTAGAGGCAAAGCAAAACACCACCACATTTTCAGAGGCCTTGCAAGGAGATGGGAAGAGGAAGGCAGGCATGAGCAAGAACAGCAAGAGATCCTCTGCTGACTGACCACCTGCATTGTGCTGAAAGTCTCAACCTCTCTGCCTACACAGTGCTGAGGGTTGAAACAATTAAATAAATTCTGAAAAGCCAGGAGCAACCACACACTTGGCACCACTCACTCAAACTGTGTATTTGCATACAAAATTTTCATGACAACTAAAAAAACGCTGGGTTCGTGAAATACAGGACACAAGAGAAAACACTGCACCAGGAAAATCCAGGCTGAAGTCCAAAAGTTGACCTTGGGAATTATTTGTAACCTCAACTCCTGCTTCTCCTTCCGTGGAGCAGCAATAACAACTTAATTCATCCTCCTCAACGCTTCAGGTCCTGCAGGTTCACACAGCCCAGTCTTCCACCTTTCCTGCTCTGCATTTTACTCCCCTGCTCTCCCAAAAACACACCAACCCCCCCCTGAAAACCGAGTTAACCAACGCAACAGGCTGAGCACACAGGGGGCAAAGGCTCTGACAAAGCCACTGCACACCCAGATGACAATTTCATGGAGATTATTGTTATTATTATAAATGGTTATCAATTATGCATAGCATTGATAGTTAATTTATAAAAGGAAAAGCCTCGTGTTGGTACAACTGAATTCCAACTAAGGGGAGGCCAGTGATTTCCTGGTAGTTAATGGCCAATTTCCCAGCAGTGCCACTGCAGCGTAATCGCTGAGATTTACAGCAATAATTAATTGATTTTTTTTTTAAACATAGGGATGCTAAAGAGCACAGTTCCCACTCATATCAAAAATTAATGCAACCTTCTAAAAGAAGCAGAAAACTTCCATTCCAGAGGCAGAAGCTTGGTAGGGTCAAAATATTTCATACAACAAAAACTAAGCTGCTGGTGTACCTAAAGCCCAAGTAGCTAAAATGGCATTTTCACCATCATTTACAAGCACACCCATGAATTTTTACCTCTATTACATCCCACTCCACTTCCAGAAAGAAACACCAGCTCATAAAAAAGTCATGCCAGGAGAGAAAAAGTTATCATTTTCTTCTGAAAACATTCAAATGGTCCATTATGTTGGGGCTGCAACTGTTTTATCCTGTATTTTCCCCAACGAAATCAATATGCAAAGTGTATTCAATTTTGACAGAGTGCATTTTCTGATGGACAAATACATCCACTAAAGGGTTTTTTCCTGCTGCCATCTCAATTCCCTGCATTACTCCCTGGAGGAAAACTTGCTACAAAAGAAACTAATAACAATCAGAGAAATTACTGCTTATATTATCAGAGTCCCTCACAGCTTAATATAATGTTCATGAATGAACTCCTTCCTAAGGATGTTAAAACTGCTCCATCTTTGCCTGACAGGTGTCCATGACATCAACTGGCAATAAAAGCCCAACTTGGAATATTTATTAAAAATGCGGCAGGAGCTGCTGAGCAGGATTTGGCAGGGATGGGTAAGATGGAGAAAACCAGCTGTGAGGAGCACAGAAACACGTGGATATTCCCCTGCCTCCTCGCCAGGCTGTAATTAAGCAAGCAGTTCTTCCACTTGTGGGATGGAGGACGCAATTAGTTGTGCACCAACTTCAGTCTGTCCTCAGCCACTTCTACACCCAACCCAACCTCCAAACAACCACCAGACCGAATGCCCCCCACAATAAAACAAATACAATCAGGCTAGGCAGAACAAAAATCACGGTCAGCAATTAAAAGGCAAGCCAAGCTCATTGTCTAAGGAAATTCGAGAGGGAGAGGCACACGCACAAAAATCGCACTTCATCTTCAGCAGGATCAGGAAACAAGTGAAGTGATTTACATACAGTAATTGCATGGCCCTGTTAGCCTCCAACAGCGTCTTTCAGAATGTAAATTTGCTTGAAAACCCTCGGACAGGATGATAGCCCAGCAGTGAGTTATTTAGTTAAAGAAAGGATACACTCAGATACAATGTTTCAGGCAGAAACCAATCCTGATGTAACACAATTAAAGAGCTTGTGAAAACTGCCCGTTAAATACCACAGCCCATGAGCCAGAAAATGAGAGCAGGGAAAGCTGTGTTAGGGTTGATTTTCCTGCTTTTGATGGAAAATGCAGAGAAATAAAGGTGATTTTTCACAGTAAGATGCACTGTTAGACAAAAGTAAGAGGAGGGTGACTTAATGAAGAAATTTATTGTCTTCTAAGCTCTCCCTCAAACTGCACTGCGGTATCATCTTCCTATGACTTACACAGGCAGCACAGGAGCACAAACATCCATCACAGAATGGTTTGGGTTGGAAGGGACCTCAAAGTTCATCTTGTTACATCCCCTGCCCAATGAGGCTGTGGCTGCCCCATCCCTGGGAGTGTCCAAGACCAGGTTGGACGGGGCTTGGAGCAACCTTGTCTAGTAGAAGGTGTCCCTGCCCATGGCAGGGGGTGGAACGAGATGGGCTTTAAGGTCCCTTCCAACCCAAACTATTCTATGATTCTATGAATCACAAAAAGCATTCGCACACTCCCAGACTCCTGGTGGAGTCAGAAATCTATTTCTCAGAACTTCTGTCCGCATGCAATCTGCCATCAAGAAAACGGAGATCCACTACTACAGAAAACTCCATTTACAAACAGCCACGGCAAATTTCCATCCCTCCTCACATCGCTGGGTTTTCACATGTACCACTCCCTACTTGGACAAATTAAATCCCAATGTTTTGATGGGACTGTCGGACATTTCCTAGGCTCTTGGGAAAGGAGAGGTTTCTGGAGAAGCTTTTGCACTTATGATTACTGTTGGGTATCAGTCCTCTCAGATGGAAGCAGAATAGTGGAAGTCGGTACCCACTGATGCCATGGGCAGCTCTCCCTGCATCCTCCTTTGTGTTAAGGTCCAGTTTCCCAAAGCTCAGTCACACCTGAATTGAGATTTCAATGACAGAACAGCCCTGAGAGCTGTGAACTCTTCCAGCCCTTTGCTGGCATCCCTGGGTGTTAAACACCCCGAACTGGGGCCATTCCCACTGCCAATCCTTTCAGATGTTGTGGGGAGGGAGGGCTGGGAAGCAGAGTTGGGAGGAAGAAAGGAAAGGCAGAGAGAAAAGGAAGCAGGAGACACACAGAGATAATGACAGGGGAGGGAAGAGGACAAAGGAGACGGCACAAAGCAGGAGGAACACTCTGGGAACACTCTGTCATCCTTCCCCCAGCGCTGCCAGCACATCCTCAAGTGTGATGCTCTCTAAAGCCCCGCCATCGTTGTAGGAGAGGAGAGAAGCACACGCAAGGCAAGGGACAGACAACACAACCCCACAGCTGACTGGTTTTGGATGTCTTCTTTTAAAGAAAAATGAAACAACATGAAAAACTCACTGTCAAGACACCATTAAGCCAAGTAGTCCAGCATGAACCAAAAATGGATTAAACACTTACATGGATAGCGAGACCAAACACAGATTTTCAGTGCCTTCAAATAAAAAAATGTTTGGGTTGTTGGGTTGTTTTTAATAATGCCTGAGGGGTGTAAACCCCCACACTTAGGAAGAGGGGCCAGGGTTTGGACTTCTCCTGCTCCACTAAACATGCTCAACCATTGCATGAGAAATAGGATGCTAAGGGGAAATAGAAGGGGTTTTCCCAATTTCTGAGAGAACTACCTTGGCTGTAAATCCCACCATGGTGCCTGGCACTGTGCTGGGTTTGGGCTGGATAGAGTTAATTTTGTTCATGGTAGCTGGTGTGGGGCGGAGGTTTGGATTGGTGCTGGGAACAGGGATGATAATCCAGGGATGTTTTGTTATTGCTGAGCACACAGAGCCAAGGCCGCTCTGCCTCTCGTGCTGCCCCACCAGCAGGGGAGCTGGGAAGGGACAGAGCCAGGACAGCGGACCCCAGGGATATCCCAGACCATGTGGTGTCATGCTCAGCATGTAGAGCTGAGGGAGAGGAAGGAACAGTGGGATGTTTGGAGTGATGGTGCTTGTCTTCCCAAGTCACTGCTACATGATACAGCCCTGCTTTCCTGGGGATGGATGAACTGCTGTCTGCTCATGAGAAGGAGGGAATGAATGCCCTGGGTTGCTTTGCTTGCACGCAGACCCTTTGCTTAAACTATAAAACTGTCTTAACCAAGGAGTTATCTCACTCTTACCCTTCTGATTCTCTCTCCCATCCCTTGTGAGGGAGAGAGTGAGCGACTGTACGGGACTGAGGTAAAACCACAGCAGCCTCCCAGCAGCCTTCATGCCCCCAAGGACCCTCAGCACCCTCACAACGGCGAGGGCAGGACCCCTGCTGCAAAACCATTATTAATTAGCTTTAATGCTCTTCCCAGCTATTAAAATAAAGTATAAAAAATAGCATGACCTTTCCCATGGACTCTGCCTTGGGGAGGCCACACCTTGAGTGTTGTGTTCAGTTCTGGGCCCCTCAGTTGAGGAAAGAGATTGAGGGGCTGGAGCGGGGCCAGAGAAGAGCAACGAGGCTGGAGAAGGGAGTGGAGCACAAGTGCTGTGGGGAGAGGCTGAGGGAGCTGGGGGTGTTTGTGCTGGAGAAGAGGAGGCTCAGAGGTGACCTCAGCACTGTCTGGAACTGCCTGAAGGGAAGTTGTGGCCAGGTGGGGGTTGGTCTCTTCTCCCAGGCACTCAGCAATAGGACAAGGGGGCACGGGGGGCTCAAGCTCTGCCAGGGCAAATTGAAGTTGGAGAGCAGAAAAAACTTCTTTGCAGAGAGAGTGCTCAGGCATTGGAATGGGCTGCCCAGAGAGGGGGTGGATTCCCCATCCCTGGAGGTTTTTCAGCTGAGCTTGGCCGTGGCACTGAGTGCCATGATCTGGTAAAGGGACTGGAGTTGGCCCAAGGGTTGGACTTGATGGTCTCAGAGGTCTCTTCCAACCCAATCCATTCCATGGTTCTATGTTTCTAGGTGTGGCCATGGAGAGCCAGCACTCCCACCTGAGCACCTGCTGGGGGCACATGAAGAGCTCTTCTGCTCCTCATCACACAGAAAAGAAGAGTAAAACCCTCTACAAATCTTCTGCTGAAGAACTGGTAACAATTCTGAAGAACTTGCTATTATATGAGTGAACAAAATGTACCGTAACGGCATCTGAGCCTGCACATCTGCTGCTAAATTAAACACGGCACATAATGATGCAGACCACATCTTAAACCATTATGCAACGAGATACAGACTGTGCTAAAATAATGAGGCTTCAAAGAAGACACAGAGAGCCTGATCCTGCATTCCTTGCAGCCCTTGAAAGTCACAGCGAGGATCCCTTATCAGTTCTACCCCATCAAAGCTACTTGTTGACTCAGGAAAAGAGGAATCACAATTAAATATAGGTGCCCTTCAAAGGGAAAAAACCATATGGGTTTGTAGCATTTTTCTTCCTCTCCACCTTAATGATGCATAAAGCATGAGAGAGGTTTTTGTTTGGAACTGGATTTTGAAGAAGTTTCTTTAAGAATCGTATTTCAGGTTACAAGTTGCTCTCCAGATTGTGTTTTCAGTAGCCAAAAGGATGTTATGAAGACCCACTGATATTAAAACACTAAAGTTACCACAACAGCCATGGTACAAAAAAGAAGGGAGGGAGACACCTCTTATTTTCAACTTTTTTTTGGCAATTTCCATTTCCATCATTAGTGATTTGTTCTTGACTTTGAGAACAATGATCCAGACTTGCTCCCTTGTCAGGCACTAACAGCTCTCCACAGAGCCTCTGAGTTTTCAAGAAGAACTAGGAAATACCAGAACTGGCACTCCTTTCATTCCTAAAGCTGAAGTGCAACCAACCAACCCGAACAGGCAGCAAGAAAATCGCTTTAAAGAAAATAAGTGTCATGTCTCTTCCTGGCATCAAAGTGAAGCAGGTCCATGCTCTGCCCACCCTGCCCTCAGGGGCTGGCAGTGGGCAAAACAATAACCAGGAGCTGAACCCAAATTACCCACTTAGCTTCCTGAGTGCCTAATCCATTTGCTAATTAATCACGGGCCTCCTTCAGCCTCTCTTATCTTGTTTTTCTGAGTATCTGACGCTGATAACACGCACACTGATATCGCTACAGCACTTAACTGGCTGAAAAACTACATTTTTCCAATAAAACAACAGGAAATGATACATGAATAATCTTACAGCTCTTGCCATACTGGAAAATAAAATCTCATTCTACACTTTACCAGAATTCCTTAAATTATTTGTCATTCATTCACACTAGTCACAAAGATTAACAAATGGTGCTGGGTGAGTAAGGTGAACCTGAGCTGTTTGCACATCTGGATAACCAAAAGCTCTTCTCTACTCAAGCCATTAGTTGCTCCTGTACCAAGAGCAGCCCAGCAGATTAGAAATTCTGCCAAAAAAATTGAGTATTTTCCGGGTTGCTGGATGAGTTATGCAGTTACTTGTCCATTAGAGGGCATTTTATACTGTGGAGTGAAGTGCCGGCAGAGCTTGGGAACAGCATCACCAACCCCATCTGGAGCTGCTGGAGAGCAGTTTCTGTCGACTCTCATTTAGTAATTGCCACTTTTCAACCTTTCCATATGCTGTATATAGATGAGCAAGCAAGAGCAAGGACAAGAGGAAAATAAGATGAAACAGCTATGAAAAAAGTCGTGGTTAAATCAACCCTTTGGTGCACAGCTATTGTTGCTGCCAAGGTTTGGTTTTGTTCAGTTCGCTTTTCACCCCCTCCCAACTCTAACACAGCAAAGTTCATCCTTTTCACTCTCATAAACAGCACTTTATGTTTTGAAAATGATTAATCAAGGAAAACTGCAAATTGTGCCATGGCACCATTACCCAGAGCTGGAGGGGAGAGCTCAGCCATCCCCAGAGCTGAACAAAGGCAAATCCAGCCTCCCCCATGCCCAGAGGTAGGACATGGCCACTTACCTTCAGGCATCTCCTTCTGGGTACTACTAACACTGCTAAATGTGGACTTTAAACTGTTTTCATCCTCTGCTGGCCAGGAAGCCACACAAAGCCACCCACTCCCCTCCATTGGTGGTTTTCCTCTCTCCATCTAAATGCAAATCAAATTAGGAAAGAGACATATCTTGCTATACATCACCAAATATACGTATGTTTGTAATCAGGGTGGCCAAACTTCCTGAGCACAAGCTGCACACCAAAAACTTCATGAGGCCAAGAGCCACATCCTCCCAACCTCCAAGCCCCCTCCCTCCCTCCACACACCCTGCTGTGTCCCTGTGAAGCCTCGTGTTTCTCCCATTCCTACAACTCTGTGTCACCAATCCCCCAAATCCCACTTCCCTCGCTGGTCTCAGGGCTGGCGACACCCAGTGCTCCTGCCCTGCAGGAGTTAACAAACATCTCTGTGTACTTCCACAGCACTCACAAGCTACTCCTGAGCTCCCCTTCAATATAAAGTTCAAAACACCAAGCACAGCAATACAAGGACCACCCAAACCACCCCAGGTATCAAAGCTTTTCCTCGGCTGCCCAAGCTGAAGGAGCAACACTACAACCAACACACCACTTGTCTCTGAGACTCTCTCAAGTCCTCAGTTCTGTACCATTTGAGCCTCTCAGGTCTTTGGTCCTGTACAACTCCTAATTAAAAGAAATAATGAAAGAAGCAACTAGATGAGAGCATCCTTACAAGCAAAGCCATGGGGTACTCAGGGCACACAGTGTCCCAGGTTGTAACTCAGTGTTGCTGCATCAGCTTGGTGGGACAAGAACACAAGGGCACCCACACTGCAGCCAGCACAGCCCACCTACAGAAGCGTCTCCAAGCCTGGAATCCTACCCTTCATTCCTAATTCCTTCCATAGTCAGGATCAGACAATCAAATCTTACATGAGCACTCAAGTGGCTCCAAGATGAGCAGTGACAAAGGACGTTCCCCTGTCCCACAGGACCACATGGAAGGTACCTGGGTGGCCTTAGCCCAGCTCCTCAGTGCACACATGCCCTTATCCCAGGAGCAATCACACCAGCCCCAGCTGAGGGCCAGACCAGGAGATTCCATCATTCCCTCAGGAAGGACCAAGAGAAGGAAGTCCCTCCTGCCCCAGCAGACCAGGAGACTCAGCCCCTCTCTAGCACACTGAACTCCCTCATACAGTACAAACTCCTCAGGTTTCTCATTATATGACATATCTCAAGCCTTTTTTTCCCCAGTCAAACCTCACAGAGACTGTCCCAGGATCTCTGCCTCGACAGGGAATAACAAAAAGAGGCAACGATACTCTTCGGTCTCCAGGAAATCTTTGGAGTATAGTTTGCCCTTATCTTAGTGCTTGTATTTACAAGCCACTCTTACATAAAAAGTCCTCATCTGCATTGACTTATTTAGCAACATGAAATAAAATAGCCTGAAGCTATTCATGTTGCTTAACATGCTTTTTTTTCTAATGTAGATGATGCTCTGTGTAAAGGAACATTCAAAGCGGAAAACTCTGTTTTGTTTGTAACACTTCTTACTATCACCGAAGAAAATATGTTCTAACAAGTCTCCAAAGGGGGAAACACGTGTAATACCTTTAACAGCTCAGCTAATTCATCTTTTGCTGTCCAACTGCTGGCAAAATCTCAAATGGAAAGTCTCAGAATAGAAACGTGGAAAACCCCATTTCTCGTGGTCCGAGACCTGTTCCCACTATACAATCTCTTTCCATCGGAGTGAGTCCTGTTTGTTTTCGCACACGGCAGCTTTACTTGACAAAAAAAAAAAAAAGAAAAAAAGAGAGTTCAAGAGTTCAAGGCTACGTCTCCATTCAGGCGTGCACCCACAGTGTGAACCAGGCTCTCCAGCCCCTGCTGGAGGCATTCCTCTCCCTCCACCTACCCACAAAAGGGCCCTGTCTGAGGGGAATGAGAAATGAAGGCAGGGGCAGGATGCTGAGCATGCAGGGAGGGCAGGAGCCCAGCCAGGTGTTGGGGCAGCAAGGACCAAGGAGGGCTCAGAACAACAACCAGCTCAGCAGTGAGGATGGAGGGTGGATTTTGGAGCCATCAAGGGTCTGGGGAGCCACCTGCAAACCCCACACCTCAGACAATGCTGAGCAACACGGGGTGAGGCACAGGCACAGCCAGGATGGAAATGTGTGAGTGTTTCCTTGAAGTCCCATGGGAAAGAGGCCGTGGGGATGATGTGGGGCCGCTCTGGGACAGCCCTGCTGCAAACGCTGCCTCCTCCCTGCCCTCCATCCCTGTCTCCTCCAGCATCACTCACACAGAGTGAGAGAGGGAGCCAAGTGAGCGCAGAGAGGCTCAGATAACAGTAATAAAGAAGATGAAATAATTCTCCCCCCACTAATCTTTAGTCACAGTATCCTCTGCAAGAACCAGGTTTGCATAATCTACACATCCTTCTTCCGAGCCTTGCCAGCTCGCTGTAGGCAGGGCAATTTTGGGATTTAACAAGGCTCAGGTTATTGACCTAAATTTACAGAGGCTCATCTGGAGCCATAACAGCCCATTGTGTGCCCAGGCCTGCTCGGGACGCCTTAACACACAGATTATTGATGCAATGAACTGTGACGGCTCCCATAGAGCCGCGATGGTTTATTGGAGCAACACCTACTCGGGGTCCCCTCACTGCGCAGATCGGAGACACAATAGGCAGACAGGGCCACTACTTGGGGATGCATTATCCCACGGATCACTGAGGTGACAGCCTGCCATGGCCCCAGCCTCCTGCCTTCCTGCAGCCAGCACAGACTCCCAACCCTGGGGAAGCTGGGGATGGATGCACAGACCATCCATGCAGGGACACTGTCCCACTACCCACCCAAACCTCCACGAGGTGACACCTGCACAAAGCAATTTGCTACTGAAAATAAGGATTTATAATGAAAGCCCTGGTGGGACCAAACTTTTAGCAAGAACAGCCACAGGCCTGCATTATAGATCAAGGCTAAAATCCTGTATGAGAAATACATGGAAATTAGCCAGAAAAAAAAAATCAGAGTCCAATTTTCAGCATTTAAAAAAAAAAGGAAAGGAAAACATTTTATGTTCCCAGAGAACGTGGAGAAGCAAGAGCAATAGGAAAGGGCACAAATATCTCTATTTCTCCCTTCTTTTCTTCTTGAAGTAGAAAAATAATCTTAGGAGGCTACGAGCTAAGCATGGTTTAAAGGAAGTCACTTCTGCAGGGAGACCTCAGGCTGAGAAGAGGGAAATGAAGACATCAGCCCAAACCAAGTGTTCACAGCCTCCTCACAAACATCAGTGAGCAGCTCAAAAAGCTGCAGCTGGCTTTCCACTATCGCCTGCATCTTCCCCACCATTTACCAGCAGCCTTTTTTAACATCGGTGACACTTCACATTCAAAACTGCAGTTAAAAATAGAGCGTGGGTCCTCCCCTTTTAACCCTGCCAATTCTCTCCCCTCCCTTCAGCCTCCCTGCACACCCACTGGGCTCTCCTGCTCCTCCTGCCCTGTCATCAGCCACAGGGTGATGGAGGGGTGAGGGGGCTTGCCCCGCTGCAAGTCACAGAATCCTGGAATCTCAGACTGGTTTGGGTTGGAAGGGACCTTAACCACCATCTGGTCCCACCCCCTGCCATGGGAAGGGACACTTCCACTTTTCCAGGTTGCTCCAAGCCCCATCCAACCTGGCCTTGGACACTTCCAGGCTCCCCAGGACATCATCCAACCCTGGGAGCATCCCTCTCTCATTTCATCCCAAAGTTGGCAGCTTTGTTGCAGGAATGAAGGCAACAGCTCTACTCTGTATCTTGATTTCCCTTCTCACCTGTTTCTGCAGATGACATGAATCTAAGGCCTTTTTTTAAAAAAAAAAAACACCCAACACTAATGTTTTCTCTCCGGCCTTAAACCCTGCAATCAACAGCTCAATGCTGAGAGTGGAGAAAGAAATTCCTTTGTTATCTGGCAGCTCCTTAAATGCTGAACCTTCAAAACCTCCTCAGGAAACAGGCCTGGGAATGGCTGCCACCACTACACAGAGCCCTGCACTGGAGAGACTCGAAAATCAATATCCTTCACCCAACTTATCAAATTTACCGAGGACATTTATACAGTATAATTAAATAGAAAAGAGATACAAATACAAAGGAGTATTTGCACGGCACTGAATAGCAATTGCATTATCTCTGGGACAGAGGACACTTTGACAAAAAGGAGGGAAAATGCCATATATCAACCAAAGGAGCTGCAAGGAGTATGGGGAAGGTCTCTGCTCTCGTAGCTCACAGGGAATGTGTAGCACTTAGCTAAAGACAGCCACAAAATACACATCAGCACGTACACCTAAGGCATTTCTGCAGGTCCTGGTCAGTCAGGCAAAACGATACCATCAGAATTTCACTGGTGATGGAAATGGTCCAAAACACTCAGGCACCTCTCACACTCCTGTAGGGTCTCCAACACATGTTGGGGCACTTCCCCCTCACTTGTGCGGAAGCAAAGCAGACACTATTACGTTGCTTTCCAGCATATGAATGTACCAAATAAAATTGATTTTGCCCAGTAATCCACTTGTAAGTCAGTGATGCTTTCCACAACCAGTAGCAACCTCTGCAGCCTGGCAAGATAAAATCATCTCTGCAAGGTTAAACCTGGGAAAGGCTGACTGCCAGCACAGGACAAACTGAAACACCGTGGAAAAGGCAAACTAGATTATGTGGCTATTTGTTAAACAATTCTTCTCACAAGGGTCGTGTTACTGGTGTGCTTTGTGAGAGCTCCAAGTTCCCAGGTACAGCCAGAGGAGCTGCTCCAGCAGGGAACACACCCCCCCACTGCTGTGCCTGGCACAGCTCTCCTGTGGTCACCTCTGGATTCCCAACAGCCCAGAGAGGTGCTGGGCACACGCTGGGGGCCGAGCTCCAGGGAGAAGGAGGCAGGTGTGTTTGCAAAGGCACCCAACTGCAGGCTTGCCTCCACTTCAGGCTCACAGGGTTGATCTCCTACAACAATTAGGTACTGCCTAATCACACTGACCAACAAAAACCAATACACAAGACGGGCAGCATCCCTGCCCTGCCAGGCCCCAGAGGGGAATCTCAGCCATCCACTTTGCAATACACTCCTGGGGAAGAGTGAGTATCAGGTTAAAGGCTTCTTTGTTGACTCTCTTGTGTCTTCATTCCTTAATGTGAATCACACTGCACTCTATTTTGAGCAATCCTTTATTAAAAATGCCTGTGAGTCATTTTCTCTAAACTTGAAACTATAAAAATGGTAATGTTTGGGTAATAGGAATTGTTTAAGATTTTGCATTCTTCTCTTTTTGATGGAACTGGGAAAGGAGGGTAACCTGACTCACAGGAAGACGTTTTTTCCCCTTGCCCTGCACAGACATGCTGCTCTTGGATAAAGTCACATCTCATGGAGTAAAGCTTCTGAACATCCTCAACTAAGTATACATGGAGAGTACTAAAAGACCAAACTTAAGGAAAGACAAAAAAAACCAAGAAATGACAACCTGTGAATCTCTATCAATTTCTGTTCAGCACAGTATCAAAAAAGAGCCTATAAAGGTAAATCCATGAACTTTAAATGAACATAAATCTCTTCTCAGATGGCATAATGCAATAACTGAAAACCACACTGGTGATTATTCATATCTCCAATGTCTCCAACTTGAAAGGTAAAGATGACCAAAAGGACTAGGAAGGAATTCCTGGCTGGGAGGGTGGGCAGGCCCTGGCACAGGTGCCCAGAGAAGCTGTGGCTGCCCCATCCCTGGGAGTGTCCAAGGCCAGGCTGGACAGGGCTTGGAGCAGCCTGGGCTGGTGGGAGGTGTCCCTGCCCATGGCAGGGGATGGGATGAATGGTCTTTAAGGTCCCTTCCAACCCAAACCAGTTCAGAATTCCAGGATTTGTCTCTAACTCAGGGACACAAGCACAGCACAGCAAATAAAGAGACTCACAAGCACCACAGAGGGGCTTTTGTCACCCCAGACATGGACACACCTCACCCTCCTTGAGGGCATCAGAGGAGACACTACTGCCATGCCAACTTTGCAAAAAGGCTCTTCACCAACAAGGAAAGGTCTCCAAGACATCAATGGCAGGCACACCAGCAGCTCCATTCCCATGTTCTCCAGGCAGGGCTGCCACAACAACACAGGCTCTGCCCAGAAGACAGCACAAAAACCACCTTTAGCTGTCTCCTGGATGAACTGGCATCTCTGATATTCTTGGACACATAAGTCATTGCCAGCCTTGCAGGTCCCTTGGCCCCAGCAAACTGGAAGGTGGCAGGAATGATTGCTCATTCCTCCCCACATTTGCTTCCCAAACTGCTTCAATTCCTGCAGAGATCCCCGCCCAGCACCGTCCACAGGGAGGGGTGGAAGGGAGGAAGACAACATGGCAAAAACGTGACACCCATGTAATAATCTCCAAGTGGAGCAGCCTGGGATGGAGCTGAGATCCTTCTGATTCCCCTGGGCAGGACCAGGATCCATGGGACAGAGAGGAGGAGGCACACACAGGTGCCAGGATGGCTCCACACTGACAAAAGACTCAGCTCCAGTACTGTCATCCTTTTACTTTTTGAGCTTAGAGGTTATTCCAAGACCTCCACTGTCCTGCACAACCACCATAAATAGGGACAAGGGTGATGGACTTACTGCTCCAGCTGTGAGGCTGCAAGTCCAGCCTGTGTGAGGACTGCTAGGGAAAATATTATAAAGGGAAACTCACTTCCCCAGGCTGCCTGATAGAGCCCATCAGAGGAAACATCTGCCATCCTCCACAGAGGACAAAAACCAGGAGGAAGTGGTTGGTCCATCCAGAGAAAAGAAAGTCAGAAACATTAAAGGCACACAGGTCGTGACCAAGGCAGGAGACCCCTTTCTGCAGGCAGGTCTCAGCAGCACAGGTTAAAAAAGCAGCTTTACAGAGAGCTGAGCATGAAAACAGCAGCAGCCCACTTGATGAGGTCGGGGACTGAGGTGGCCTGCGGGACTTGCAAGAGAAAACATCTGTTGGTGTTAAAAGGTCAGCAGGAAATGAAGGCTATTTACTTTGTCCTTACTGGCTGGGCCACCGCTCCTCGAAAGAGGCTGAGCAGCATCCCCAGAGCCACCCACTGCCCGCCCACCTTGGGGCACCCAGACCCTCCGAGCAGCCCCTGGCAGGAGGCTCAGGATGGCCTTCCCCTTGGCACAGCCCAGGGAAAGCTCCCCTGCCTCGCTCCCTGCTCGTGGCCATCACCAGCACGCTGCAGGCAGGGCACGGTCCTTGGCGCAGGAACACGCCGGGAAAATAAATCCGTCAACATAAAAGCGAGAAAACAAGAAGTTTCTTCTGAAAAACAGGAAGCGTTAGGTACAGGGAGGCTCAAAATAGCACTGGCTCCCTTTGTTGACAAAACACAGTCCCAGGGGTCCTGCCTCTCTGTATGGTTGTGTTTCTCCTGTGCACAGCCAGGCTCCCCTCCACGGCTGCCCTGGCACCGCTGCCCACTGCCCACTGCCCGAATGGGATGAGGAGGGCCATGGCCACAGCCTGGCCACGCTTCCTGTGCACAGCACGAGCTCCCACAGGAAATCCACACACAAAACAACCCCTGGAGGGAGTGGGGGCTCGCTGCCATACACAGAGGGGATGTTCAAGGCTGGCACACCCTTGTTAAAACTCAGTCTGAAGTTCTAAATGTGTAGGAAACTGGATTCAAACTTCCCTTCCCTGGCTTTTCACGCATAGGAAAGCACAGTCCTGGCCAGGCAGCATGAACCACTGACACCTGAGGACCTGTTTAACATAGTCAGGCTCTGAGCCCAAGCCCTGGGACAACAGAAGACTCACAACCAAGAAATTACAGGATGGCATCTCCTGCAGAACAGAACAGGAAGGAAAATCTACTCCAGCTTTCTGTCAGTGTGACCCTTTCTCACTGTTCAGCAACTCCCCAGTTCAGGCTCTGCCTCTCCCACAATCACAGAATCAGAGTGGTTTGGGTTGGAAGGGACATTGAAGTTCATCTCATCCCACCCCCTGCCATGGGCAGGGACACCTCCCACCAGCCCAGGCTGCTCCAAGCCCTGTCCAACCTGGCCTGGGACACTCCCAGGGATGGGGCAGCCACAGCTTCTCTGCCCAACCTGTGCCAGGCCCTGCCCACCCTCACAGTGAAGAATTTCTTCCCACTATCTAATCCAATCCTGCCCTGTCAGTTTGAAGAATTCCCCCTTGTCCTGTCACAAACTGTCTTGCCCTCCTGATTCACTCTGCAGAGGTGGAAAGCAGCACCAATTTTTTGGCCAGAAAAGAACAGGACAAAAATAACAAAAAAAGAACAGAATAACACTCTCAGATGGTCTAACATAGATTAAAGTGACTGTACTAAAAGCAGGATGAGATAGTATCCCTTTCCACACCCCTACAGACCAAGGCTGCCCCCCAGCCCTGCCTGCCTTCTCCCCACACACCACACCAGACACCAAGGGGCCCCTATCGTGAATAGCTAATTACAGGGCCACATTAAATTATTACTCAAATTAAGATTTGTGGGTTTCCCCCCGCTTAACAATGCGCCTTTGAGAGCAGCAGTGCAAACCCACTGGGGCAGGAGCAGCAGTGTAGCTCCATGTGCAATTAGGGCAGCATGTGGATCTCATTGCTCCTAAGGACTCTCATTTGATTTCCCGCACCACCAACTGGTGAGAAGTTTTCAAGTCTATATGCAGAAGAATTAGATCACTCTTTGGGGTGGTCGTGTCTGGGGCTGGAAAACCAGATGGAGCGCGTTTTTCCGAGTGCTCTGTAATTGAAGCAGCCACCAAGTTTGCTAAGGAGCAGCCAAACACAATCCCTGCTCTGGGGCACCCGCGGCAGCGCCGGGGCTGTGCCTGCCAACACTCGCACACACCACCTCCAGTGCCAGCAGGGAACAACGGCCACACGGGACGGGAACCATGGAATATCCTCATCAGGGTGGGCCCACTGCAGGCAGGCAGGGGCTCTGTGACTGCTGAACATAAACATCTGCACCCACAGCCATGGTGTCACACAAGAAACTCAAGAGATGGATTTCTTTGGTTCCCTACAAACATAAAGCTCACAAGAGTAGGCTGGGAAAATGGGGAATGAAGGGGAGAGGGAGGGAGAGCAGGCAGGAGCCATACGGAAACTGCAGCATTTCAAAGCACAGAGAACCTACCAACTAGAGAGATGGTCACCATGTGTGCCACCATGTCACACAGGCTGTTGGACCCTGTGATGGGATAAGCCACGTGTAGAATGGCCAGCAGGGCTCTGGGAGTGCCTTGTGCCAGCAACTCCATCCTGGCTCTGCACCAGGTTCAGACACCCCCATGGATCATTCCCTCCCTGAGCGGGGACTGAGCTGGGAGTGCTGCCCTTCCTGGGCACCAGGGAGGTGCATCTCACAGAGCACAGGATGGTCCTAAGTCTTTCCCAATCAGAACATGTTTTGTAGACTGGAGCGAGAGAGGGATGAAGTGGTTTTAATCAAAGCTTGGCCAGCAGCATGTCACATGCACATAGAGATCTACAGCCTAATCACAGAATCCCAGAATGGTTTGGGAGGGAAGGAACCTTAAAGCTCATCTCATTCCACCCCTGCCATGGGCAGGGACAACTTCCACTATCCCAGGGTGCTCCAAGCCCTGTCCAACCTGGCCTTGGACACTCCCAGGGCTGGGGCAGCCACAGCTTCTCTGGGCAACCTGTGCCAGGGCCTGCCCACCCTTTCAGGGAAGGATTCCTTCCTAACATCTGATCTTATCCTGCTCTCTGTTGGTCTGAAGTCACTCCATGCTGTTGTCCAATGTCTCTTTCCAGCTCTCTTGCAGACTCTTTCACGACTGAAAGGGGCTCCACAGTCTCCCCAGAGCTTTCTCCCCTCCAGGCTGAACACCCCCAGCTCTCTCAGCCTGTCTGCACAGCAGAGGTGCTCCAAATGGCACAGACTCTGCCAGGGAATGGCTGCTTCAGACACAGAAAAGGCATCTATGTTCCCTGGTGCTTAACCACGTGCCAGGCTTCAAAACCTGTGGGTTTACAAGCTCCTTATCAGCGGCTCACATGGAGCAAAGCTCCCCAAGATGCAGGAAGCACACAGACACCCCACTTTCCTTTCCTTTCCTGCTATTTACTTTCCTCCTTGGAACCCAGAACACGCAACGGCAAACCCACGAGTCAAACCATAAAAATGAGGCAAAGAGAAATTTCTCCTTCAAATGCTGAGTTTGCAGCAGGAGCTGCCCACGTGGCATCCCTGGGGCACAGATGGTGAGGGAGGGATGTGCCTGCTCCTCCCACCAAACATCCCCAGAGCACAGCGATTTCAAAATTAATCAGCAGCTCCGGCCTGAGCAGGGACACCTTTAAATATTTGTTTGGGATTTTTCAGAAGGAAGCAACAAGTACAAAAACAAATATGTGTCCAGAGTCAGCACTTCACGACTCAAAAGAATACATAAAATGACTCATTCTCATGCACATGGCCTGCATATAAACATTCACCTTGAAAATAATCCTGTGTGCAGCACTGACCCAGGAGAGCAGGAGGCTGGTGGGGGATCAGAGAGCTTATGGCAGAGGGAAGAGGCAATGGCTGGAGAGGGAACTATGAGTGAGGGCAAGAGACCCTACAGGGAAACTCCCCACCAAAATGCTCTGCTGCTCTATCAGTTTTTTGTTTTCAGGTTTGGGGCATGAAAATACAGATTTCTTTCTGCGAATTGCAAATTATTGGCATTTTGAATTGGTGCTTGAGGAGGACTCAGCTCTGTAAAGGGTATTGTTTTATAAGCATTTTAATCTTAGAAAAATTAAGAGAATATTTTCCTTTGAAGACACAAACCTGACACTTCAGTATCGCATTTTTCACATCCAATTCCACTTTTCCTTCTCAAACCAGTTTTAGCCCAGCCAGCCTTCCTTTCTGCATCCACATTTCTGCTGCCTAAACATCTGGGGTGTAACACAAGCTGTACCAGACCAACTTTTCCAGCTGTGACTGCAATGAACTCCTCCACGGTCCCAGAGCTCCTGGAGCCACTGGGACTTTTGCAATAACAAGATGAAATACGTGGGTGACTACACAGCCAACTTCCAGCAGCCAATCTGAGATTTCTGGTTGGTAGCACACCACGGGAGCGCAAGGTTCAAGTGCTGGCCATCACACAAAGTGTTTCACAGCAAATTCCCACTGCTTTTCTAACCCAGCTGCCTTGTTTAAAAACCAATGCAACCCTCTAAGGTATACAAATAATTAATTTCAACCCAAACTCTAGAGCAGCAGCTCCCAAACTTTCTTTCCTGGCTGCGACCTCATTTTACAGCCCAGTAGCTCCGTGCAACCCCAAACAGCAGAATAAACATGGAACAAAATGAAATTTCCATCAGGCTCACGACCTTGTTCATAACTTCTCCGAACCTCATTTTGGAGCCATCACTCCACTTTGGGAACTAACACAGCTGTAACACAAATGGTGCAGAAACACAGACCCACCTACAGACACAAAGCAGTGGTGCCACCGGTGTGGGTGGGAGACCAACACCTGCAGCACAAGGCTCAGGATCTACAGGCACCTCTGTGGTCCTGGCATTACCTTACAGACCCCTGTGCTGCTGCAGGAGCAGCAATGACAAGGAGGATGCTTCACACCCAGGCTGGATGGGGCTTGGAGCCAACCTGGCCTTGTGAAAGGTCCTGCCCATGCAGGGGGTTGGAACTATACAATCTTTAATGTCCCTTCCAACCCAAATAATTCCATTATTTTACAGTAAAACTCGTATTTACCCCATGGGTTCAATGATGTCTGTGAGGTTTTGCCCAGCAATGCCCCCAGCTTCACCCCAAAGTCCAAAATGTGGATGCAGCTTAACAGCATCATAAATAAATCCCCTTCAAATTACCTCCCTCGGCATTTTTCATTGCTGCAAGACACACTGAAGCTTCAGGGGAACGCTGGTGCTTTGTGCACAGTGCTGAGGGTGCAGTCAGTGTCACACACATAAATTATCATGTCCAATGACCTGCTCCACTCTGGGAATCAGGCAGCACAGCTGAGATTGGAACTGAGGCATTTTTGGTTCCCAGATCAGATCCTGCACCATATCACAGCTCTGCAGCCAAAGGGGTGTTTCCAGGCTGGATATCAGAAACCAGAAAAGGGAAAACAAACCACCAGAATGAACTCAGAAAAACTTCATCTCCTCCTCCCTGACATTAAGGTCACAATTTCAGCATCACCCCTGATGGTGGTGATGTGCACCATGAAGAAGTTCACGCAGCAGAGAGGGGGTGAAGCAACACAGATCCTGGGGATGGATGTTTTTTGCCATCTGCCATCATCCTGACACATATTTTAAAAGAGGAGAAACCCCCAAAACGGTTTAACTGGAGGGTTGGATTGTGAGCTGGAGTAGCACAGCCACAATGCCTGGCTACCTGAAGGGAAGTTGTGGCCAGGTGGGGGTTGGTCTCTTCTCCCAGGCACTCAGCAATAGGACAAGGGGGCACGGGGGGCTCAAGCTCTGCCAGGGGAAATTGAAGTTGGAGAGCAGAAAAAACTTCTTTGCAGAGAGAGTGCTCAGGCATTGGAATGGGCTGCCCAGAGAGAGGGGGTGGATTCCCCATCCCTGGAGGTTTTTCAGCTGAGCTTGGCCGTGGCACTGAGTGCCATGATCTGGTAAAGGGACTGGAGTTGGCCCAAGGGTTGGACTTGATGATCTCAGAGGTATTTTCCAACCCAATCCATTCTGTGATTCTGTGGATGTGGCACTGAGTGAGAATCCACCATGTCTTGATCCAACCCTACTGTGATCACCAGCCCAGGGCACGGAGTGATCACAGTAGGGTTGGATCAAGGGTTGGACTTGATGATCTCGGAGGTCTTTCCCAACCCAATCCATTCTGTGACTCTATGAAAGCCACATTCCCTCTGCACACACAGACTGTGTCCCAGGGCTGCAACCTGAATGGAGAACACGAGGATATTCCCACACATGTGCAGAAAACTCAGGATAAAAAGTCAGCCCTTTGGCTCCCTGTTGCTGTTAAAATTAATTGCCACGTAAAATTGCTGATTCCGACCAAACGAAGCCACACAATTTATCAGCTCAAGGATGGAGCAAACTCACTTGTGGTTTCAATGTGTTATCTGAGTTATTACAGAACCCAGCACCAGAGACATCTTTATGGATAATGTAGGTTTTGTAAATTCATTAGTACTGGACGAACTTTCAAAGCAAACAAAGACGTTGAACAAACATCACAATACTGTATTTACACACACAACAGATTTCCCTTCCCTTCCCAAAGCCACGCTGGGATACTTGGAGGAAAAAGAGGAAAGCTGGAACACTTCCTGAAGGGAAAATGTGGCTGTTCCCTCAGATCTGAGTCAGGAGGACTGAGCTCAAACCTGCATTCCCTGACCCAGCACATGAGAGGTCACTTGTTGGCTTCTGACTCAGCCCCTCCAAGCTCTGAAATTGTTGAAGAATCATTTCTATCCCACAGAAGGAGACTGGACCTGCTCCAGAGCCCTTTGCAATCCGTGGCATATTTCCCCTGATTTCAGCAGGCTCTAAATCAACAGCATGGCACCACCTAATTAAAGGGACAAAGTCATCAGGGATCTGCTCTGTTCCAACCCAAGTTAAAAGCACCTTCAGACCTTCCCCCTGTGCCTGCCTGGGTGAATCCCCCCGCCCTCTTCCCACTGATTAAATGTTTGCCCTCCCAGCTGATAGAGGAAAAAGCTGCCAAGTTGACACAGGACCTGAACACATGGGAGAAACAGAAAAACTGCATCTCTATGACTCGCTGTCAAACCCAAGGAGACACTGAAAAAAAGAGGAGAAAACATTTTTTGGACTTTCTTACAACAAGGGATGGTTAAAAACAATTTCAGAAGGCAGCACGAATTTTCAGCTGATGCTGCTCCTCCCGAGAGAAATCTCATGATGGAAATTGTCTTAACCTATAGTTGCTGGGAGAAATGACTAATATTGCCATAAAAAAACCCCAACATTGTGGGGAAAAAAACCCCTGTTTTTCTCCACTTTTCCATTCTGTTTACTCTGTGCATTTATCAGAGCATGTGTAGAAGCAGCAGCCTCACTCTTTCCCCTGTGCAGGCAGTGAGTTAGTCACACTTTCCCCTGTTGTGTAGCTCCTTTAGTCAGCAGCAGGGAAGTGATAAAGATGAAAAAAAACCTAAACAAAAACAGGAAAACGCAATTGTGAAAAACTCAGAAATTAGCAGGAGGTCCTTGCAGGCAAATGTAATATTCAAATCGATTCTGCCTGCTTTAATTTGGGAGGCTGCAATCTGGAAAGGAGCTCTGTGCCTCTCCAATGGGGTACAGGGGAGGGAGGGCAAGGACAGAGCCACAGCCACTCCTGGGGCAGGAGCCCAGGATGTGGAAAAACATTTCAGAGACTGAGAGAGGAACTGCTACCAGAGAATAAAATAAAATAAAATAAAGTCCCAGCTCCCAGGCCTCGTGGTGCACTCAGGCTCACCAGGTGTTAAATAATCAGCCTGAAGCAGGGACAGCCCAAGTTTTGTGAGCAGTGCAATGTAATTATGCACCACTGCCTCGTTCTTGGGGGTCTACTTATTTAAAATGCATTAAAGAAATAAATCACTGCTGACTGTGTCGTCCCCCTTCCTTTTTAAGCTGGGCTGGGGCAATAAATCTGTAAAAGGAGCGACTCCTGGTTTAAATAGAAGCAACAAAAGCAGTAACAATGGGAGGCTCCTAAACTTTATTTCCAGATTCACAGCCTCGCTTAATTTCCATTAAATTATTTGCTACAATAGGTACATGAAGTGGCAAGGATACCAAATCATCCCAATATTCCTTAACAAAATCATCATCCTAAACCCTCTGGAATCACAGTGTTCCAGCAGTTGAAGAGTCTTCCAGTCTCAGGACTTACCCGTGACTACAAACCCCATGGATTGGCCACAGGCAGAGCAGGGGGAGGCCAAGACTTGGCAATTCTTGGGCACAAACCTGCACTGAGCTGCTTTCACACAGTGCAAAGCCAAGGTAGGATCCTGCCCCAAAGACTTGGAGGTCCAAGTCCTGCACACACTCCTGCTATTGGAAAGTATCCTCCTGGCTCCGTGAGGGAAAGGGTTTGGCTTAAATTAGCACTGAATGGTATCAGACCTCCACATAAAAATGAACAAAACCAAGATGGTCCCAGTGCAGCAGCCAGTCAAGCAGGGCCTGGGAAATGGTCCATCACACACAGCTGCTCCTTCCCCACCTCCCTGACCTGCAGCCTGGGCTGCTGAAAGATGTCCCTTCCCATGGCAGGGCATGGAACTGGATGGTCTTTGAGGTCCCTTCCAACCCAAACCATTCTGTGATTCTGTGACATCCTTCTCGGCAAGCCCTGAGTCACCAGAAAGACAGTCTGGAATAAAACCACTTAGAAACTTGTACAGAAAAACACTTCTCAGACATTTCTCCCTCTCTGGTCTTAGTCATAGACCTCCAAAGTGCAGAGACCACTGAACTGAGCCTGGTCAGGCACTTCAGACATGTATTTAAAGAAAAAACAGCCAGCAAGAGGCTGTGCAATCTCATGTGAGCATTTCTGCCCCTGAAACAAATCTTAATTCTCTAAGGATCATCTCACATGCCAATGGGAAGCTCAGTAAGGGATGAGATATTTAATCTAATCTGCTTTCAAAATAATTCTGTTGGCATTGATTGTACTGAATTGTATCTATGGGAAAGAATTTAAAGTAAGAGCAAATACATACATATATGACCCAGACAACTGTCTGTTGCCATTACTGCTGCCTGATAATAACAAAGAATAATAACCTCAATATTAATGTGAGGTAAAACTACCTGGTCTCAGGAGCCAGCACACAGCTGTGTTTTTAAAAATTATTCCAATATATGCAATATTATAAAAAATTTCTCAAAAATGGCCTCTATTTAAAATCTTTTTGCTTGACTCTACCCCCTGTTCCCCCAAAAAAGCATCCCTAAAATCTCAGCTGTCTGCAAGCCCAGCTGTTTCCTGGCTTTTCTATGCAAATTGTTCTCCCTGGATTTTATTGTGTGCATGTGTATGTCTCTTAAAACGCACTCGAGTTTGAATTAGGGGCCCTACTTCCATCAAAGGGTATTCTTGTAAAATAAGCTTCATTCCCCCAGTATCTGACACGGAATTATTGTCCCATAACTCACGGGTGTCCAGGCAGTTGTGTATTAAACACAGCTCTGGGAAAGCCCCAGAGGGAAAAGCACATGAAGGGACATGGAAAGTCACTCGAATGTAAAGCTGGGAAGGCAGGAATTCCACATCCCCCTGCCAGCCCACACCACGTGCTGCGTGAGGATGTGTCTGCTGCCTCTCTGCTGAATTTCCACCTTTCAGGATTAACTAAACACTGATTATGTTATTGTGTAATTAGGTTAAATTAAAACTTAGCTTAAAGCAGGGAACACTTTCTTTTCAATTCCAATCAAAACCATTTGCTTAATTCTCAGTTTGATATTGGCATCTCCCTCCAGCATAACAAATTTAAAATTATTACTCTATGACAGCAGGGAAACCAAAAAGCAAAAGTTACTGTGGGAGCTGCTCTCGAAGCTCACAATTACCAGAAAATGTGGAGATTTCTGCTGCTGCTTTTCAGGCATGTTCCTTGCCCAGTTTCCCACTGGCTTTCAGGTTTCCTTGCATTGCATTGAACCCAAAAAGAAACCCACATCTACTATTAAACTGCTTTTGCTGCATTCTGTACCATCCACACCAGAGCTGGTTCCTGACTGTCCATCCTCACTGACCTTTCCTTGGAATTTGCTTGATTTTTTTGTTTCCAGCAGAAATCACAGAATGGTTTGGGCTGGAAGGGACCTTAAAGGTCATCCAGTTCCAGCTGGATGTTGGATGTCACCCACCAGCCCAGGCTGCTCAGAAACACAGGCAGGTTGCACAGCAAACACCTGCAGAAACTCCAAACCTCAAATACCCACAATACTTGAAGGTTTCTTTAAAACAAGGATCCTTCAAACCCACTGTACCTACTGAGCATCTTCTACCTGCCCCTCTTTGGACAGCACATGCTGCAGGATATTTCAAACAGATGTATCAAAACTGTATCATCTGCACTGAAATGGTCTAACTCATCTTATTTATCGAATTCCAGCCTTAGGCCAAACCCCAAATGCCACTAAATTCGTAATAACCCCTGCTCTGACACACACCATGGCTGTGCCAGCCTGGAGTTCCCTGAATATTTTATGTGCAGACCTTGCAGTGTGTGACCCAAATCCCATCCTTGGCCACAGAAATGAACTCATGGGATATATCCACGGAGTGACAAATGTGGACACCATCCCAGAGCAGAATCTGTCCCACGCTGTTTAGGAACTAAATGATAGTCTGTGGTAATAAAACATTTATTTTGCTCTACAATGCTGCAACTGCCTGGCTGTAGTTCCTCCCCTCTCCATCAGAGAACACTGGAGCCCTCTGCAACTTCTGCTCAAGGGTTCTCACATTACACATCGTTCTTTTTCTTACAGATTCTCCTACAGGATTGTGTCTCTGCAAGGAACCATTTGGCAGTTCAGGCACTTTACCCAGAAACATGGAATACTGTTTGGTTTTTTTCTCTCCTTGTTGCCTCCATTTCTCTGGAATGACACCCCTGGCAGAGTGTCCAGAATCAGTTTCCTAAATACAAATATAAACTCACAAGACATACACTGGAGAGAGCAAAGAGCCACCTCATCCTTTGTTACCCAACACTGTACCAGTCTCCAAAGGAATCCAGGGGAGGAAAATAATGCAAGCCCTGTGTTAGGATTGCTTAATCCTGCTCCCAGTGCCGACCACTGACACGTGATGTTGGGAAGGAATTCCTTGCCCAGAGAAGCTGTGGCTGCCCCAGCCCTGGGAGTGTCCAAGGCCAGGCTGGACAGGGCTTGGAGCAACCTGGGCTGGTGGGAGGTGTCCCTGCCTATGGATGGGATGGTCTGTAAGGTCCCTTCCAACTCAAACAACTCTATGATTCCATGATATTCCTCAGAATATCTCTCAGAAACAGCTCCACAAGCTGGGAACCCACTGGCAACGGGCATAATTCCTGCCAGGACTGATAAGGGCAATCCAGGCAATGGAGAGACAGCACCAGGGAGGATCCTGAGCCTGGATCCCCAAGGGGATGCCCTCCCAGTCCCGGGCCAGGGCGGATGGGGCTGCTGGGAGGGGCAGGATCACACCCTGCCCTCCCTCACTGGGCATGTTGCTGTTGGCACCAAAACAGAGAGACTTGCAAGGGAGGTAAGGAACTGAAATGGAAAAACCAGGAAATAAAATGTAAAAAAGCTCATTGTGAGCAAGTGATTGAAGGAAGTAGCAGAGCCCTTAACAAATTGGTTATTTGTCTGGTTAGCTGATGCAGAAGTGGAACAGGAAATTAATTCAATATGCCCCAGACTTACATTCCACTATTATTTTCTGAGTTTTTTCTTCCTTTTTTTCATATATAAACATAAACTAAAAAGTCAAGTATTTCTGAGCAAGCCAGTATTTGATGCTGAGGAGACTTCAATTAAAAAGACCTAATCATTATCAGAGCTAGACTACAGACAGGCTTGGAAATAAAAGAGTAAAATGAGACCAGTTCAGGAGGAAAGACCCTCTTCAGAACCCACCTGGCTGCCAGAAGTTCTTGATCTGTTGAAAAATGTCCCAAACCAACAGGTAAAAAGTCACACTCACATAAACCTTTATGAACAAGTGCCTCACAGGATATGGCAGCCTGCCAGTAATTTTGCTTTAAATATGAAAATGGATATCAAATCCAACTTTCTAGATATAATAATGGCACGGGAGATTGATGGCATTGCTGTGCTGCACAATGACTATTTAAAACACTTTTGGCTGCAGTTCTAAAGCTCCAGTGACCTCCAGAACTATGGAAACTGTAGGCAGCACTAGCAGGAAGTAACATTAGAGACTGACAATGGAGAAGCAAAGCAAGTCAGTGCTTTTCCAAGGGGTACTGAGTGCAGGTCCCACCTCTGCAATGCCACCAGCACACAGAGCTGAGCTTAGAGAAGGAAGTAACAATCAATCCAAATTTCCACAAATGAAACAACCACTGCAGAGATGGCAGAAATGGTACTGGGAGTGCCAGGGAATTCAAACAGAATGGAAATGGGTTCTGTGCTATCAGGAGATTCGAGTTGTCCCAAGCACTGTGGGGAATGTCACTCCCCCACTGCACGGTCACGGCACAGAGTGGGCAGTGGGAAGGTGGCAAAAGGCAGGAAGGAAAACAAAGGGGACTGAAGCTGGAGGAAGAAAACAGGAGGAGAAGTGAGAAGCTGAGACTAAAGCTGAAGGCAGCATGGATGGAGCAAGAAATGCCAGAGAAAGCCAACAAAGCAGAGGAGGCTCCCCCATCACCCTCCTGCTGACTCACAGGTTTGGGGGGACTTTCATTATTTCTCTCTATTCCAGCAGCATCTGCTGCTGAGAGCAGAGCCTGCTGTGCCAAGCAGGAATCAAGACCTTCCCGCTCATCAGCTGAGAATCCAGAGAGATGAAGGGGAAAGCAGAGTGAGGGACCTCACCAGTCCTGCCTGGAGTGACCAGGAGCTGCAGCACCAACAGAACCCATCCAGCCACCAACCCTGGTCATTCCAGAAACACACAGAGAACATCTCTTTTTTAATAAGCAAGGGCTGTTTCAAGCTGTTTTTAGAAGCTCTGAGGATCCATCTGCCCCTCAGAAAGGATGGGTCAGGTGTTTGGTTTGTCAGGCACTGCCTACATCTGCTGCTGCAAGCAGCTACAACCCACTTGTGCTGCCATCAGGAACCAAGCAGGTCCTTCCAAGCACCCAGCACAATTCACAGCCAACATCTAAACTCATCTGACACCCATCAGGCTACAATAATCCCATGGCTGAAGCTCCTGGGCTCGCCCTTGGACTGCCTTGCACCCTCCAGGCTCTGTAGTTTCAATTAACTCATGGCTTTAAAAAAAGTCAGGAGAGCATTCCTCTTGTTTTGTGCCATGGAGCTCTGCAGAACTAATTATTGTGCAAATAGAGCTCTAAATCATTAACAAAAAATGTTGATTATAGCATCTGCAATCATTACTTGGCCCATTACTTAAAAAGCTGGATGCAATAAATAGGATGGGGAATAGCTGGTGTGAGGCTTCCAGAGCTCAAGAATCTGGGATGGCAGAATCGAGCCGTGCCCGTAACACTTGGGCCCTGTGAGTACTTTGTAACCAGACCAATACAATAAGCCCTTCACCCCCAAGTACTTAAAAAACCCACCAGATATCATTAAAAGAACAAAAACACTGTGGTATTTTCTCCCAGGCCTTTTGTCTTTTCTCCCTATTCTTTGGAACGCTCCTAAACTTACATTTTTACATTTCCCCATCAGATTTCTTAGATAAATATTTTAACTAAGTCAAAATACCACCACTTGAAGTGGGGATGACTTTTCTTTCTTTGCTTTCTTCCATGCTGGCTGACAGATCTGGGAGATGTTCCTTCCAACAGCAGCTGCCACGGAACACACGGGGGGAGCACAAGTGTCCCCAATTCCCACTGCTGTCCCCTCCCCAAGGGCACGTGGCTGAATCCCACCACCACTTCAGTCTCCACAGGAGGCATTTACAGCAGGAGACCATTTGCCAAGTGGCGTCCTCCATGCCAGTTGTGGCTGCCCCATCCCTGGAAGTGTCCAAGCCAGGTTGGACAGGGCTTGGAGCAACCTGGGCTGGTGGGAGGTGTCCTCCGTGCTGGTGAGGCCACACCTTGAGTGTTGTGTTGAGTTCTGGGCCCCTCAGTTGAGAAAAGAGATTGAGGGGCTGGAGCTGGGCCAGAGAAGAGCAACGAGGCTGGAGAAGGGAGTGGAGCACAAGTGCTGTGGGGAGAGGCTGAGGGAGCTGGAGGTGTTTGTGCTGGAGAAGAGGAGGCTGAGAGGTGACCTCAGCACTGTCTGGAACTGCCTGAAGGGAAGTTGTGGCCAGGTGGGGGTTGGTCTCTTCTCCCAGGCAGTAGAACAAGAGGGCAAAGCTTGAGCTCTGACAGGGGAGGTTTAGGTTGGTATCAGAAAAAACTTCTTTGCAGAGAGAGTGCTCAGGCATTGGAATGGGCTGCCCAGAGAGGGGGTGGATTTCCCATCCCTGCAGGTGTTTAAGATGAGACTGGACATGGCACTGAGTGCCATGATCTGGTAATCAAAGTGGGGTTGGATCAAGGGTTGGACTTGATGATCTCAGAGGTCTCTTCCAACCCAACTGATTCCGTGATTCTATACCCATGGCAGGGGGGTTCAATGAGATGAGCTTTAAGGTCCCTTCCAACACAAAGCATTCTGTGATTCCAAGCTCTCCAGTGGCACCAGAGTGCAAAGTCACGCTTGGAAAGCACCTTCCAGGAGAACCTCACTGTGCTGCCCACAGGGTAACCGAGCAGAGCAATTCTTTTGTAACCTGAACCGATTGCCCAGATGCTCATCATTCCTCCTGGAAAAGCACAGGCCTCTCTCAGGCTCTGGCAGGCACTTTGATCCAGAGCCTATCTGGAGCTGCCATGTGCTGCAGAAACCGTCGGGAGCTGCCACCCCGCTGGCACAATGGCACGGGCAGCTCATCCCTGGCCACCTCCTGCACAGGCACTCTGCCTCTGCAGCACACACAGGTGGGCTCCAGCAAGGCCAGCAGGATCAGCCAGAGCTCCAGCACACACACAGGGGTTACACTAAAACATTACAAAGGTCCCTCTCCCCCATGGCAAATTCCCAACAGGAACCCAGGGCACCTCACCAACCCACACCTTAGAATCACAGAATGGACTGGGTTGGAAAAGACCTCCAAGATCATCAAGTCCAACCCTTGGGCCAACTCCAGTCCCTTTACCAGATCATGGCACTCAGTGCCACGGCCAAGCTCAGGTGAAAAACCTCCAGGGATAGGGAATCCACCCCCTCTCTGGGCAGCCCATTCCAATCCCTCAGCACTCTCTCTGCAAAGAAGTTTTTTCTGCTCTCCAACTTCAATTTGCCCTGGCAGAGCTTGAGCCCCCCGTGCCCCCTTGTCCTATTGCTGAGTGCCTGGGAGAAGAGACCAACCCCCACCTGGCCACAACTTCCCTGATGTGGCACTTCCAGACAGTGCTGAGGTCACCTCTCAGCCTCCTCTTCTCCAGCACAAACACCCCCAGCTCCCTCAGCCTCTCCCCACAGCACTTGTGCTCCACTCCCTTCTCCAGCCTCGTTGCTCCTCTCTGGCCCCGCTCCAGCCCCTCAATCTCTTTCCTGAACTGAGGGGCCCTTCATGACTTCCTAACCAACACTCTTTCATTTAACATTTCTCATTTGCCTCCCTGCCCCAACCAACTCTTCCCCTCAGAGCTCTCCTCCAGCCTCACACCCTCACCATGGCCATGTTGTCCCTCCCTCCTTGCCCCATCAGGGGTGCTGTGCTGGCTCCTCTCCAGCTCTGCTCTACAATCCAAGCATTGCACTTAAGAGCCTGGCAAGCTGGTTTATTTTCCCCCTCTCTGTGTCTGTTCTACACAGTTTCAAAGCAATGAGGAATAAATTGCCACTGTGATGAATAACAATCTTAAGTTGCAGCAGCTCAGCTGGCCCATAAACAGGGCACTTTTTTGAAATAATGACTAGAGTAGCTGGTGTGGTAAAACAGTGCAGAGCAGAGGGGTGCGGAAAGGACAGGGAATGAAGCGCAGCTTCCTCACCTGCCTCCCAGGAAAGGTGACAAGTGAATCAAAATGAAGCAGAAAGAATGAACTTTTCTGAACTTCTCTTTGAATTCTGATACAGATTCACAAATTAATTGCATCTCCTCTCTCTGTTTTTAAACCTTTATCTTAATTAGGGAAAAAAGAAGTGAAAGGCAGGTGGAGTACAACAAACAAGCAGGAGCAGGCAGTGCTAACTGGAGCTGTGCTGGGATACACTGGTCACCTCCAGGGACACAGCCTCAAGAAAACAAACCAAAAAAGACTAAAAAGAGGTTATCTTTATGCTAATTAAACCATTTTACAGAAATGACCAGCTCTCCCTGCAATTGCAATGCTCAGACTCATCTCAGATGCACCACTGGGATGACACAGGCAGTGCCCACAAGGTCCCTGTGGCCAAACCAGCCTGTGCCACCCCCTGCCCAGTGCCACCAGTCCTGAGCTGTGACTCAGCTCCCCCAGCAGCTCCTCCCTTCCCACCGCTGGCACAGCCACTAGAAAGGCTTTTTTCCTGCGGTTAGTTTATGTGCTGCAGCTCATTAACATCTCCTAATACCAGAACTCGGGGCTAATTAGGCATGGCAATGCTGAGGAACATATTCTCCCTTCATCTTCCCAAAGCAGGGTGCTCCTTGGCGGCCCAGCTGTAGCTCCACATGCCACCATGAGGGCATCACCCTGGAAATAAAAATACTCCAGGATCCCACACGTTGCACAGCAGGGATCCCGTTCTTGTTAGCTGATGGCACAGTTTACAGGCTGTTTTGCTTAAAAATTGGAAGCATCTCTGTCATCCAGGCAGATTTCCTGCTCAGCAGCCCCAGGGAATTTCCCCAATAGTTATCAATACACCAGGGCTTTCACAATTAAAACTACTGACTTGAAAATGAGGGGGCAAAGCGGTTAGAAAACTTCAGAGACTTAAATAATAAGCATTTGACAGAACAATGCTAGTGGGATTTTTCTCCCTGTGGCTCCAAACAGGCTGCAGGGTCTGAGACAGGCTTCAAACAGAAGAACTACTCCTAGGGGCAGGTTGTCCATCTGCACATCCCCAGGGAGTAACACCCACCACAGCAACTGGTACCCAAGGAACACCAACAGATGCACAACAGGAACTGTGAGCAACACCAACCACTTCTGTAAGCACAGGAGCTCTGAAATCTGGTTTCCCACATGTCTCCTGGACCAAATTAATGCTGACCAAAGCTTGTCCAGGACTGGGACAGTTTAAAGCTTCCTCTGACCACTGGATGCCTATGTTGTAGGTTTTTTCTCCAGTGCAAACATTTCTGTAGTCGTTTTCTTCTGCCTGTTTCAAGGATCATCCCTCCAACACCTTCACCCTGGGTCTGCTAAAAATGACTCTAAAGGTTTGCCAGTTGTGAATGAAGAGGGCACTGGTTAAATCTATCTGGTTTCCCCTCCAAATTCCCATAATTTCCTTTCAATATCTGCTTTTTGTAACTAAAGGCAGCAAAACTTCAAAAGCATCTTTTACGTAACAACAATAAAAGGTACACACAGTGACTGCATTTTCATCCCCAAGGAGCCCACAAATGCACACAGAACCTTTCCCTTGGTCCTTTCCCTTCAACCACTGCAGCAAAGGGACCTTTGAGGATGCAAAATGCAACAAGAGACAGCAGGAAGGATGACTTCATGCCTTCCCCCTCTTCAGAAAACGTCATAGCATCTTTAGAGAGGAGGAGAAGAGCAAAGGGAGGAGCCCTGTCCATGAGTGAGGATACAGCCACCAAGAAGGGATGAACAGCAACAGCAGCATTCCCCTCTGAGTCACCTCCAGCAATTCCTTTGCTTTGGGTTTTTTCTCCTGCTTTTCCAATCCTTCCTCTGGGAGATGAGTGAGCCTCAACACTAGAAATGTGAGCCAAACTCACTGGCCGAGCAGCACAGACCTGCCTTCAGCTGCTCCCCTGATTTTCATTTGGGGAATGGAGTCATTTTCAAAAGCTCCTAAAAACCCAGTCCACGGATTACAAACTGGAAATGTGAAAAAATCCTGGACAGAGATGAAGCCTTCACCAAACCCCTAATTTGAAGGCAGCCTAAATGCAGACCTCCCCTCACCAGACACCTCGACAGCATTATGTTTACCCACTCCTCTGAGTCCTTTCCCCTTTCCCATCACCAACATGCCACTCCAGCCAATTACAGAGCTTCCTGCAGAGACAATGTGCCCAAAACTCATGGAGGAAAAACAAAACAAGGATTTTCATTTTGGGCCAGCTCAATCCAAACTGGAATTTTGTTTGCTTTGAGCTGTCCAAGCCGTTGATGCGTTGGAGTCCAGCGAAGCATTAA
Source organism: Sakesphorus luctuosus (assembly GCA_013396695.1). Taxonomy (NCBI): domain Eukaryota; kingdom Metazoa; phylum Chordata; class Aves; order Passeriformes; family Thamnophilidae; genus Sakesphorus; species Sakesphorus luctuosus. The sequence continues at coordinate 118,757 of VWZD01003741.1, forward strand.
CCTGTTTTACTAAGCAAGCACCACATCCACCCTCTGGGCACAAAAGCGCTGGGGTCTGGCACCAGAATGAAGGCTGGGGCTCTGCCTTTTGGCTCTGCACACACCCCAGGAGCTGGGAGTGGGTCCCCACACCCCCATAGGCTCACAGGAGCAGCAGTGCTTTCGAAGGAGCACAAAGCAGAGCAGGCTGGCGGCTGCAGCGCTGCCAGGGCTTTGTTTACCTCCCAGCAAACCTGGCCAAGCCACACTTGTGTGCTGCGTGTTGTGGTGGATGATCCTTGGCAGAGGGGCATGGCTGGGGAGCGAGCCATGGGAATGCAGTGGGAGCTGTGCAGAGAATGGGGCTCACGCTGATTCCCCATGCCCAGGAGGGGTGTGAGCAGCCCCGCTCTGTGCGAGTGGCACCTCTCTGTGCCTGTGCCCTCCCGGCGGATCAGCTGCTGGCACAGGGCGATGCCGGCAGGAGACCCACCAGCCGAGCTGCTTCCTGGCACCAGCCTGCTTTGGCTGAGTTGCTTCTGACTCTCTGCAAAGCAGTGTTTTGTAAAACACTCCCGAATTCTTGCAATGGCTTCCACAATGGGCAGCGCAGCCCTTGTGCCCCAAGAGCCCTCCAGCATCTTCCCTGCTGGGCACAAACCAGGAGCAGGATCTTGCACTGTGGTGATGTCTCCTTAACACACAATCAGTGCCCAGCAGGGTGGGGACCCTCTTTTTCATCTGCTGGCCAGATGTGCCCTCACTAGACCAGATTGCAGTAGGAGGTGACACACACACTGGGCCACGAGACCTGACCTACCTGGGATAACTCTGCCCCTCACTCCACCACCAGTGTCCCCAGCAAAGCCCATCTGGGAGCCCCTCCTTTCACAGGATTTACGCAGATTAGATGACTTCAATTAATCTTTTATGGTGGATGCCACATCTTAAAGTGTACAAAGCCAGGTTGGACAGGGCTTGGAGCAATGTGGTCTAGTGGAAAGTGTCCCTGCCCATGGCAGAGATTGGAAGATGGTCTTTAAGGTCCCCTCCAACCCAAACCAGTCTGTAAACCCTGTGATTCTAAAACAGCCTCTGAAGCTGTCTCTGCAGAGAAAGCCACCCTGTGGGGAGCACATTGCAACACTCAGAGCTGGGGCAGCATCCCCAGGGCTTCAACTGAGCAGGGATGTCTCTCCATCTTCACTTTAAACAATGTTGTGCTGTTCCAGTATTGTACCAGTGAACTCACAGCGACCCTGTCAAATAAACACTTTTCCCAAGTAACACTGTTTTAAATATCTCCATTTAGTATCCTTATTTGAAAACACTGGACAAATTAAATGCCTGTAAAATTTGACTTTCCAGTATTTTGTGTTCAGATAAACTCCTACAGCACTCCCTTCCATGGCAGCCAGCCCATACTTCCAAGTAACTACAGTTTTAAAAAGCCAACTATGCTTTTCAGTATCTATGCATTAATCATCCCTTCCAGTTTTTTCGAGTTCAAAGAAAAAAGTATGAGGAAGAGGAATGTGTGTGCAACATACTTCCCCTCTCCAGAAAAGCTGTAGTCTCACCATCCCATATCCCAGCTCTTACCACATCCCCATCCCCAACCAGGAACCTCCACCAGCTCACTGAGGTTTTCTTATCGTTTCCATCAAGACTGGACTGCAAGAAGCATTTCTGTCTGACAAAGGCACAGTGAAGCTGGTGAAAACACTGCTGAGAGAAGCCCTGTGCTCCCAAAGAAGTCACATTAATTGAATGTGACTTCAAAATATTTCAGATTCTCAGCGAGGACTTGGTAGCAGAGGAGAACACGCTGTGACGACCCGTATTTCTGACACAGTATGAGAAGCACTTTCAGTACATGCTGCCAAAAAGTGTCAAATGGGCTAAAATATGCTTGTTGGTAGAGAAACAGATGACTCCTCTGAAGGCAGGAGCAGGGAGGAGGTGCAGGTCAGGATTGGGCCAGCTGAGGCCACACCAGGGCTGTCCAACATTCCCGGTGCTTCCGTGAGCAGCACGGGAAACATGGCATGGAGTGCTCAATGCACACCCCTGGTGTGACTGGATTTTCCTTTGCTCTTGTATTTTGAGAAAGGTTAAATATGTCAAACATTAGCTTACAAAACCTCTCACACAAATCCTCTTACTCACATGATCTTTCTGAACAGCCCCAATCTCTTCAACTATGCAGATGTGGCTACAAGTTGTGACTATTGACAGACAAGAGAAAATGGCTTTAAACTCTAAAAGAGTGGGGTTAGATTAGATATTGGGAGGAATTTCATCACTGTGAGGGTGGGCAGGCCCTGGCACAGGTTGGGCAGAGAAGCTGTGGCTGCCCCAGCCCTGGGAGTGTCCAAGGCGAGGTTGGACAGGGCTTGGAGCAACCTGGGCTGGTGGGAGGTGTCCCTGCCCATAGCAGAGGGTTGGAATTAGATGGTCTTTAAGGTCCTTTCCAACCCAAACCACTGCACTATTCTATTTCAACCCAACCCAACCCACTACACTATTCCATTTCAATCACCCCCTCTCAGAAGCTTCCCAAGCTGCAGGGGTGAGGAGCAAACTCTGCCCCACTCCCACATCAGGACACAATGGGCACAACAGCATTATCCTGTTTTTCCATGTTTTCCCACTCATTCTCCCCCTGATTTAACACCCTGTTTGATCCTTGGGGTTGTGGCTGCACACTGAGCAGATCCCTCCATCCAGCTGTCCACACACCCTCAGGGCTTTTTCCCCAGCGGTTCCACTTTGTTTAAAGCACAGCAACGTGCACAAAGAGCTGGGAATTCTCCTTTCCCGGGGTCTGATCTTGGGTTGGGAAGTGGTAACTTTCATCTGACCATGTGGTCCTCCTGAATTCCAGCTCTGCCTCCCACCAGTGACACCGTGGCATCCCCCTCTGCCTCACTGGAGCCAACTCCCTGTCCACCTCTTTTCTTCCAGAATGCTGATTAATGTATTCAGACACACAGTCACGATGCAGGCACTTAGAGCAATCCACTATCAATTTGTTCTCTGAAAAAAAGCTGATGCTTTACTCACTCTCTGTTCTAACCCAGAGCATGATACTTGCTTAAACAGAGGATCTTGGAAAATCACAGGCTGGTTCTTTGAGATCCACCACTCTGCTGATGTAAAAAACAAACCCTTTGTGATTTTGGTTTTTCTCTTGTCATATTTTGTCATGTAGGTATCTTTAACTGTGGGGGTTTTTTTTTGAAAAGTCAGTACTTGGATGAAGCACACAACTGTCCTCCCCTTCTTTTTTCTATAAAAAACCTCTAAGCAGGTAAATCCTGTGGAGCTACACACACTGTGCAGAGCCAGGCAGGCAAAACCCTGGTTAGCTGTGTGTATTGAAGGTAGAAAAAACAAGCAAAGCAGATGTCACAGAATCATTGAATCATGGAAGGGTTTGTGTTGGAAGGGGACCTTGAGGATCATCTAGTTCCAACCCCCAGGTTGGCATGATCCTGAAATTCATCAGAGCAAGGGAGATTCTCCAGTGGAGCTTTTGCGCTAACCAAGTGTCCTGCTGTGTCCAGAGCAGGACCCACATGGGTGGGAAAGGACAGAGCCACACCAGAGGTACCCTGAGAGCACTTCCACAGCCACAGCATGCAAAAAACTAAGTATTTGCTGTTTTTTAAACGGCTGTATGCTATTTTAAAGATTTAGCACATTTCTGGATAGGTTTCCAGAGAAGGTTCATGAACATGCCATGGTCCCCAGAGGTTTCTGTCACCCACGAAGAGGACACTAGCACCTCACCAGAGAACATGCTGAGCCATGGGATGCCACCAAGTGCCCTGTAGCTGTCACTCCTCATCAGCACGCGCCCACTGCCCCCGTCCTGCCCGCTCATCTCCAACACCTGGAAGGAGCTGAGCTGGCCTGGGGATTAACTGGGTCTGGCCTGTAGAAAATGCCGATGCAGACCCTGCACGTCTTGTCTCCTCCATCTCTCCACCCTCACCCACAGCTGCTGTCAACCCTCCAAGCGAACACTCTCCCGACGGCTTCACCGCTCGCAGGTTTGCTTTCCTTCTTCCCACAAATCCATCACATCCTCATCCTTCTGACTGCACAGCAGGTTTCACCAGCCCCTCTCCTGCCTTCACCTGCGCCAGTTTCCATTTTCCGGAGACTAAAGCGCTTGATTTCACCGATTTTCAGCAGGTTTTACCTGCCCATGAGCAGTGCCAACCTTCCCTCCCCACCCCGTTATGGCCAGCGAAGCAACACTGAAGTCAAGCAAGAGCTGGAACCGCCCCGGTGTTAAGATCTACTTAATAAGTTGTCAGCTGGGTCCTGTGTATCTATTCTTGAGGGCATAAAGATCTCTGTCAGCAGTCAAAACACGGATTTACCCCCCCAGCACAATTCCTAGCAGCATTTAGAGATTTTTAACGACCATCCCTTTGTCCCAGGGAGTTCAGCGCTGATCGAATGTCACAACGTGACACATGAATGCACAACACAACGGAGGTTTGACAGGCAGCAACATTGTAATATGATAATTCCTCTTTGTCCCTTAATCGCCTCTGTTTTTTGCAGACTTGATTCACTTACCAACATGTGATCAATCACTGCCTTTTTCAGTGAGATAATTTTTTGCCCTCTATCTAAATGGCTCCTGTCAAAGGGAATCCAGCACTAAATTAAAGCTGATATGCCTGTCTCTGCCCCTTTTGTTTGTTGACTTCTTCTCGCACACAATTGATTTTAAATAGATTTTTTTATGGGTTCATCACTGTTTAAGTATATGTATTTTTAAAAACCTGGCTCCTTGAAATTAACATCAGATATGTAGACGTTTAAAAATGGTCTGGAGCATATAATTTAATGGGGAGGAATAAATAAAAGGGTACGTGCTGGCACGTGTATCGAGTCCCCACTAGATATGGAGTAAGTTGCCTGTTTGGATCTTCTCACGTGCTCTATTTAAAAGGCAAAGACAACAATCAGGTCTTTAGATTTGTGACTGTAACGAGGATGGGTGTGATTCAACACAAAAGGAAGCAACGCTGAGATCACCACTCGTTCTGAGTCTGGAAGAAATCAAGATTTAGCTGAAGGTCACCCAGAACTTCTCAGATCCATCTCAGTGGAGTTTGCACACCCTGTGAGGAGCATCTCCTCAATGGCACATAAGAGGTCTTGAGCAGCACAAGCACCAGGGAAATGAGACTCTAACTCTGTGTATAAAGCAGAAGGGTGATTCTGCAGCTCTCAGGTGACCATCAGGCACACCCCAAACAGCTCTGACTGCCCTGGGCAGAGGCAAAGCAGCCACAGCTGCAACAGCCCAGGCCCCTCCAAGCAAACCAGCCAAACCCTCTGCTTCCTGGCTCTGCCCTCGACTGCCTCAAGCAAATCCACACTGCCTTTGAAACCTCAGAATTTCACACTGCGTCCCTTCCCTCCAGCTCCTTTTCCATGCCAGCCTCTCCTCCACTGGGGCTTCTACACCTTGCCCTGATGCAAAACCTCAGCCTGGTGCTGAAGACAAAGGCACAGCACCCACGGACCAAACCAAAGTGGGAATGTGCTCTCGATGGCTATGGGGCAAAGAGGCAGCAGAACCCCCCGGGGGCATCCTCACCCCTCCTGTGCCAGCCTGGGCAGCACCTCCCAGCTGCCATCCTTCCTCACCACTGCACACGTCAGCTGTGGCAACCAAATGGGTGGTTTCAAAGCTGGGCAAGATGAGGCTTTTGAAATTCACCAATTGAATGGCAGCTGATTTTTGGCTGTGATGTGCACCATAAATTATTCCAAATGGTTCCAGCACTTGTCCTGGTTAGGCACATAAGGCACTTAAGACTTTGCCAAGATACCTACCAGGCACATAATAATACAAAGAATATAAAGAATCACCTCTTCCAATACATATTTTTTCTTCTTGTCTGAGACAAACACCTCAAAAAAATGCTGGACTTCCAGCTCTTTCACAAGTGGGACTCTTTCCCTGGAGGAAAAACCCCACAACTTCCTGTTTTCATCTTGTGGTTCTATCAGCTTTTCCCTATTTCCTGAACAGAGGAAAAAGAGAAAGAGAACAGCTCTGCAATGGAGGCATCACCCCTGGGCGAGTGGCATTCCAGCGAGGACGTGTCCATCCACAAAGGGCAGAGGGAGCCAAGGCATTAAAATCACACTGATAAACAAGGCAGGGGGAGCACTGGCTCGGGAAAGAACAACAGAAAAAGCTCATTTTTCAGGACACATTATTATCACCACACAAAACACATTGGAATGTATTTTGAGTCCCCCCAGTACCCGCTCTCTGTGTCTCTTGGCAGCCCAAGAATGCCAGCGCGCCCCGTCCTCGGGGTGCCAGGACCAATCTGTTGCCAAGAGACACAAAACTGATAGCACAGGCGGATAAAGCCGTCTTTGGAAACGTATGAAGCAGCCACCGACCTCGTGTTCGGGGTTTGACTTAGTCAGCAAGACGTCAAGGAAGAAAAATTAACCTTTTGTTACGAGGTTTGGTGCTGACCACTTGTGTCCTCCTCCCAGGGAGGATCAGCCAAGCATGGCTGGGGCTGCACTGCACTCAGACATTGGGGTTTTTTGATGTTTGTTGGTTTTGTGAGGAAAAAAACATAAAAATCCTGAGAGTTGGGGAGCAGGGAGGTTGTGATTTGGGGTGGCTGGGCAGGTGGTGCATCTGCAGAGGGAACTCAGACACCAGAGCTGGACCTTCCCAACAGCCCTCAATCCCAGAAACACAGAGCCCTTTGGGTTGGAAGGGACCTCAAAGACCATCCAGTTCCAGCCCCTGCCATGGACAGGGACACCTCCCACTAGACCAGGCTGCTCCAACCCACACCCAACCTGCTCCTGAACACTTCCAGGGGTGGAGTCCACCCACTCAGGTGGGCACACAATGACGTTATTAAGTGAAAAGCATTTTAAGGCACCAACTGTAAACATCCAAAAGATTTCTGCGTTTAAAAACCCAGCCACCAGCAAGCTCTTCAAATATTTATTACTGCAACTGATGAGTAACCTACTGGAGATGCCACAGGTTCACTCTCCACAAACATTTCCCTGCTTTCAGTTCTGGCACATCTCCCCCTCCTCCAACCTGCAAACTGGATGCAAATCCTTTCACAAAAAGAGTCGTTTTTCCCCCCAGAATTTTCCTGCCACAGTTACAACCACAGATCTCTGCCCCTCCCAGTCACAGAAATAAAATTCAAAGCCTTCAGGATTCCTTCAAAATACAAAAACCTAAAAACAACACAAGTGTTTCTTTCAGATGGGCTCTCTGTGGGCTGCTGCTTTTCAGTTTGTTTCACTGAAGTTAAATAGTTGAAAATTAGGAATCTAATTAAGAAATACAGTAATTAACTTTAATTAAGAGTTACAGCAAGATTTGGGGTTTTTTTTCCCCTCTAATGTGGAGCATAAATTTTTACATGTTAAATTAAAAACTCCATTTAGAAACCAAAATGTTAGGAGGTTGTGAAGCAACTAGATATTAGTTTGGTATTATCTAGGAAAGGTCAAATTTAAATTACAGGACATGTTTAAAACATTAAGTTGTTGCTGTAGCTTGCAGCTTTTGCATTTCCAACTAATATATAGATATAAAACCACACAGATATATATATATATATAAAAATATAACTCTGTAACCATACCACAGGTGTTCACCATCAAATTACCTTCAGAGACAGAAAATGCAGCACCTCACATTAAATAATTAGGATTTCCAGGTGTTTTTTGTCCCAAGGACTCAGAAGCACAATAAGCCTTTCCCAGAACTGAAGAGTAGGAATCCTGATGGATGGGAGTCTTAGCACAAATATCCAAAAGTCAGTTGATACAAACAGGTCTTGAGTTTTGGGGGTGATTTTTTTTGCACTAGAAATAAAATGTTTTTTGATATCATAAGAGGAAAATCCCCTCCTGGGTCATGAGCCCCCAGTAGTGGGAGGAGAGCCGAGGGTGCCACACCAGCACATGGGCAGACAGAGACAGGGGGCTGGGAGAGGGAGAGGAGAGTGAATAAAACCCTACCAGAAAACAGAAAATGAGATTAAAGGAGACACTTTGGCCACGAGGGCTCCTTTCGGCTGGAGAAGGCCTCAAAGCCAAAGTGTCTCTTCTAATCCTATTTTCTATTTCGAGAGTGCATTTTAATAACCCCTTTGTATATGGTACAATGACTTTAGCGAGTCCTATTTTAAGCAGATTTTCCACACTAGGAGGCAAAATGGGTTAAAATAATCGCAGCGAACACCTCGCACGTGTCACTCCCTGTTTAATCCGGTGTCGGACAATACGGAACATGGCCCCGGATAAAGGCACCTCCCAGGGCATGGAATGGGGGAAGCCAGGCTGAGGAGCACGGCTCCATCCCACCAGCACATGGACCCTCACCCTCCCACCTGGAGGGAGCTTGGCTGAGGTGTCCAGAGCCCCAAATTCCTCCTTCGGGTGAGAGGCTGGCACTGGCCAATGCCCACCAGGGCTTGGAGGTGGTTACCAGGAGGGTGCAAGAGAGGAGAGTTCACAGAATCACAGAATGGGTTGGGTTGGAAAAGCCCTCCGAGATCATCAAGTCCAACCCTTGGGCCAACTCCACTCCCTTTACCAGATCATGGCACTCAGTGCCACGGCCAAGCTCAGCTGAAAAACCTCCAGGGATGGGGAATCCACCCCCTCTCTGGGCAGCCCATTCCAATGCCTAAGCACTCTCTCTGCAAAGAAGTTTTTTCTGCTCTCCAACTTCAATTTGCCCTGGCAGAGCTTGAGCCAACTCTGGCCCCCAAAGGAGAGCTCACCTGCAGCCCCACACAGGTGTCCCCAAAGGAGAGCTCACCTGCAGCCCCACACAGGTGTCCCCAAAGGAGAGCTCACCTGCAGCCCCACAGTGGTGTCCCCAGAGGAGAGCTCACCTGCAGCCCCACAGTGGTGTCTCCACAGCCTCAACTTTGCCTGGGTGCAAAAATCTGTCCCTGGATGTTGTTTCCTTCCCCTCCACGCACATACAAACCTCATGAAATTCACATCTAGAGGGCAAGGTTAGAAGTTTCTCTCATGTATACATAACTCAGCCCTTTTTGGATATAAAAGGTGAAACCCTGTTCTCAAGAAGCACACGTAAATAACCCAAGGGAGTGCCATCCGTGCTGGGCAGCCCATGTCTGTCCCTCCCTGCTACAGGTGACGGTGTGGGAGCTGCAGCTCCTCCATCAGCAACTCTGGCTCTCCATCTCCCTGCTCTCTTACAGTGCAAGTGGTGGAATCATCCCTGGAAGTGCTCAAGCAACACCTGGGTGAGGCACCTGGGACATGGTTAAGTGGTGAATGGACAAGGGCAGGAGCATGGATCCTATGACTCCATGGAAAAGGCAACTTCCATGCCCAGAACCCCCTTAGCAGAACCCATGGTTTCTCCTGAGGATGTATGATGAGGCTCCCATGTAAAGATCACAGAATCATACGCTTGTCTGGACTGGAAATGCCCTCTGAGACCATTGAGTCCAATTGTTAATCCAACACTGCCATTTTCACCACTAAATCATATCCCTAAGTGCCTCATCAAGACACTTTCTGGACACTTCCAGGGATGGTGACTCCACCACTGCCCTGGGCAGATGTTGCAGAATATCTGAAACATAAACCAACAGAAAAACTGCAAATAGCAAATTGCAGGAGGTGAATGGACCAGCACCTTCAGCAGCAAGTGGGATGGCACCAAACCCAGGGGAAAGGCAAGGCTGCTGCCAGGGCAGGGACCACACATCTGTGACGATGAAAACTGAACTCAAACAACAGAAGCAAATGCAAGTTAGCAGAGAAACTCCTGAAACAAAGAATATGCAAAAGAAAAAGCAAGTTTGTCCTCTCTACACACCATCAGTGAGCAGTACCCGACCTCCAGGCAGCACACAGAGGACCAGCAGTCAAACTGAATTAAGGAGGAGGTCTAAGCATGGTGGGCAGACACTGCCAACCACCCAGCAGCTCCCTGTGCTCCAGCCCAAGCGCTGTGCATGGATGGCAAAAAAGCAGCAGAGAACTTAAGCCCCTCCCCAGCTGGACCACCAGCGTCAACTGGGAAATAAAGGAGAAAACACCAACAGGCCTAAACACTGGCTGTGGTGTAAAAAAAATTAATTATAGTAATGACAGGTTAAGTACAGCTGAAATTTTTATGCATCCCAGTGGTACTTCATGGTAACCAACGCTCATGGCCAACAGAATAAAATAAAGCAGGTAAGAAATACAAAAATCTATGTAGCATGAAATATCTCTAAGAGACTTGTTTAGCAAAATTAACTAGTAGTTTAATAGAAAAAAGCTTGATGTATGAGAGTGCTCCAATTTCTTCATAGAAATTAACATTTCAATCCTGTTTTTATCTAGAAGTCATTAAACTGTGCAACATGAATTATTGGAACTGTAGCAGAGAATTAACTCTATTCATCAAGTAAGTCCAAACAGTTTAGAGTGCATCTGTAATGAAAAAATAGCTCCACATTTCTATCTCTTCTCATTAAAGTAAACCAGTTTTCCCTCTCTCAGTATATAAAACTGTCTTCTCCTCATGTAATTTATATTACCATAAGCCAGCTCACATTCTAAACTATTACACGCCTCCAATTAATTTTTGCAGCTTTTGCCTGAAAATTTAATGAGATAGTAGTGTATGAACCTGCTGACTCCAGATTACGTGTGTGCTTCCAATATTAATGCTGGCATAAAATAATCTGATACATACTTGATGAGAGCTTTTCACTATTGTGAGAGCAGTTAAGGCAATATGTAAACCAATTCCACTGATTTTCTTTCTCCTCCCACCACGTTTGGAATAAAAAATACTCCCAAAACCCACTAAACTCATCAGTCTGAAATTGCAGAGTCCTGAGTTCAGTGCTCACGAGACAGGGAACACCACTGGAGCTTCTGGGGGTGTTTTAAATCAGTTTATTACTCACCTATTAACATTTATTTCAAGGCTGTAACTATCTCAAAATGCTTTTATTTTGAATGCTGAAGAAGGAGAGGGATATGGGAGTGTCCAAGGCCAGGCTGGACAGGGTTTGGAGCAGCCTGGGATAGTGGAAGGTGTCCCTGCCCTTGGCAGGGGTGGAACAAAAAGAGCTTTAAGGTCCCTTCCAACCCACCCCAGTCTGTTGTTCTATGATGGGGTTTATGTCTCCTGAAAATGAAGGGCACATTTAACTGCCCCTCAGTGCCACCCTGTGTGTCTCAGGAGTGGATGTGCAAGTCAGAGCATCGTCTGTGCTGCCTCCAAGCACTGGAGAGGCCCTGGCACCCCAAACCCCACCTGCCCCCAGAACACTCACACTGCCTGAGAGATCAGAGTTTGCATTTGTGCTGGAAATACCAGGTGGGTTCAGTATCCCAAGTGCTTCCTTGGTTTGCTTTCTCTATTTTATGGGGATAACTTGCACTTAATTTTGAGAACTGTTCTCCAGTATATTAGACAAATAACCTTTTTTTCAGAAGGACACATTCTTTGAGACTAAAATTAAAGGGGAAAAATTGCAATATTGCTTTCCCCAGCGACTTCAATTTTACAACCTCATATTGGGCATAATAAGATTTTAATATCTACGTGCCTGCGAGAAAAACTGGCAAATGTGATGCCCTCTGAGATCAAATAATTTTATATATAGACTTAAAAACACACATTTGGCACTATTTGGTACAGCCCTGAACTGATATTTACAGGAAACTATAAACTGCTGGTGGTGAATCATGTGGCCCCTGAAAGGATGGATTTTGTGCCGGACTCAGAGGAGCAGGGAGGGAGCTGGAGGAGGGACCCCAGGGGCTTTGGAACTCAGCCCCACTGCAGCCCAGCACCCTGACAAGACACAGGAATGACCCTCATCAGCTGCCCCAATTACACCACTGAACACCCACATTATCTCTGTGTTACAAGAAAGGGAGGACACCAGGAGAAATTCCAGCCCCAGGATGTGACAGTCTGGGATGTGGCCACAGCACATCACCGGCAAAGCCAAAACATTCCAGGCTTGTTAGAGCAGGCACTGCCCCTGATACATGATGCTGAGGTCTCTGGGATGGGAACAACCAACCAGGCAGAGAAAAGACCAGGAGAAGGGATGGACAGGGGAAATAATGTACAGCAAGTGCAGAGCCCAAGGACTGCACACATTAACGGCTCCCAGTGGCTTCAAATCAATTTACATTTAAAATAAATGAATTAAATCTGATAATCTCTGATACCACTCAACCCATTTGCTCCAGGGCACTGGAATTCAAATATTCTTGAGTTCTGAAAATAGGCTTTCATCACGTGCCATATAAATGAAGACAAAGAGCACCAACCCTCAATGCCATTGCGCTGGTTTTCACATGGTCACAAACGACAAAACCACTTCCATCGTGTCCAAAGCATTTGGATACTTTGACTTTTGCCCCTTGTAGTCATTTACATCCACAAGATCTCTCTGGATTCTCTGCTGAGGGTAAGATTACCTTTGCTTTTACAGATTTTCAAAAATCAACCATTCCTTTTTATTTTTTTTGTTTTACACATCCATGCCCTTACACTTAACAACTGCTCGCACCTCTGCACGTCAAAAGAAACATGTAATTAAATTAAGAGATGCACACACTCTTCCTTTTTGTCTTGTCTCTTCTCCTTGAATGCTATGCCAGATAGCAAATCAAAATCTGCATTTAAATAGAATATTTTTAATGTATGAAAGTGGGCAGCCTGAGGGTAAAGAGGTATTGCATTCACTCACCATATGCACAAAATTGCATTTAAAATGTGATACTATGTTTTAAAAATTTATTGGATTTTTTTTCCTCATTCCAGTACCTTTGTTTTATTGTAACAAAATCTTTTGCTCCACGGAGATTTTCGTATCAAAGCCTGCTAATAAAAATAATGTGATATTACATCATTTTATCAATTTAATCTCGAGAAAAGGATGATATTCAATCACATCTCATAAGTCACTATCTCTGGTAATTCTGGCCATTATTCAGTGCAAAATTTGAGCCGTCGGAATTCATTAACATGGGGCTGCTACAAATCTGCATTTTTTAGACTTTGTCAGAAAACACAGAGCCCAAACTCAGTGACCTGGATCTAACAGAGCCTTTCAGCCCAGCCTGCCTCGCTACCATCCTGTGCCAGGACAGAGCCATGGGGGGCTCTGGCAAACCTGCCTGCCCAGCTGCATCCAGGGGTGCTCCCCACCACGCCAGGAGAGCCCACAAGGGGTGACATCTGTTGGGGACGGGGTGTCACATCCCATGGGACAGGCCATGGAGTGATGGGGCTGAGCAGCACCGGCGCTGAGGTATCGGGTCAGCGGGAAAGGGGGGAGGATTGGTTTGAGTGGTGGGGTTTGAGGGAACCGCAAGGAGAGGCTGCTGGAATCATGGGGAGGTGCGTGGTGCGGTGAACCCAACAGCAAACCCTGCCAAACTCAATCCAGCCCCAGCCGAGCGAAGCCCTCGTGGTGATGATGCTCAGGATGTCACTCTGCCACAGGTTTCCACATCTGCCCTCTTTTTCCTGAGCCCCTTTTGTGCTGCTCTGCATCCTTTGTTGCCCACACAGCCCTCCTGCTGGCCACCCACAGCTTTCGTGCCCAGACAGGAGCTGCATCCCAACAAAACACTCCCAAGTCCAGGACCATGAGACATCCCAAGCAGGAACACGCTCTCTTCTGCTTTCCACTTATCCCATCCACAAAATAATGACAAAAACAACAATTGATTTCTAATTAGAGCATGTTTTGCTGACCAGTAACCTCAGTTCTTCCCTGTACAGGCAGTCTGAGAAGAGTTAGCACCAAAGTGCCTGTGGATATTTCTGTACAAGGGGTACAGTCACAGTACAGGAACAGCATCCAGACCGCTCTCAGTGGCACTGGCCCTGCTTGCCTGGGCAGATCCCATCCACACTGCCACATTCTCCAAAAGCTCAGTTGGTTAAAACTTGGTTGTTATAATGCCAAGGTCATGGGTTCAATCCCCTCTGTGGGCCACTGACTTGAGAGTTGGACTTGATGGTCCTTGTGGGTCCATCCAACTCGGCATAGTCTGTGATCAAAGTCACTGTGACATCCACTCCACAGCTCAGGTGGGATGGTGAGTTTGAAGTAACTGCAGTGCTGTGGGTCCACAGGCACCTTCATGAGACTACAGAGCACAGACTCACAGAATGCCTTGGGTTGGAAGTGACCTTTAAAGATCATCTAATCCAAGACTCAAGGCTGCAGAGAGTTTCCACCACCCACATACTCCACACCCCAGACACACTGGCAGGTTCAACTTTACTTACACTAAAACCTGCAGCATTAAAAACCCACTTTGGTTGTGTAAATTTACATGAGTTTCCCTGTAAAAATAAGGTATTTCAGTATAGAATCACAGAATTGTTTGGGTTGGAAGGGATTTTAAAAAACATCTAGTCCAAACCCTTCCCAAGGGCAGGAACACCTCCCACCAGCCCAGGCTGCTCCAAGCCCTGTCCAACCTGGCCTGGGACACTCCCATGGATGGGGCAGCCACAGCTTCTCTGCCCAACCTGTGCCAGGGCCTGCCCACCCTCCCAGCCAGCAATTCCTGCCCAAAATCCCATCTCAATCTACCCTCCTTCAGCTTAAGGCCACTGCCCTTGTCCCAGGTCCTTCACTGACTGCACCTACTGTGGAGCTTCTGCCACCAAAAACAGGTTGAAGGGAAATTAATTCCACCCAGTCAACGCTTCTGTATCAGCATCAGATTCCACAGATTGGCTTATTCTGCCCAATTCTCACTCCAAACTGAGACCCTCTCCCATTTTCTTCATCCTTTGGCGCACACCAGTAAAACATCCACCACAACAGCCACCCTGCACTACCCAAATGTGAGTCAGATCTGCACTCCCTGAGATGTGCCTAAGAGAAAACCATCTCCCAGGGGAGCAGCTCCTCCCCACAGAGCAGTAAAACCCACCCACACCCACCACCAAGGGGGCTCCTGCTCCCCTGGAAAACACCACAGTGCAGTGACAGCCACAGGGACAGGAATGCACAGCAAACTCCGAGCCCTGGAAGGTGAAAGCTGCTACTTGAGAGAGCAGATGAGGCTGTTGCAACTCCAGAATAAAATGGTAATGTGCTGTTGGTAGCGAGCAGTACATTGTTTTAACGTGTTGTGATATTTATAAATATATGAAGTTTAAATAATCAGATGACAGAGAGTTCCTTTTCATCTCCTGAATGTTTATTATTCTTCACACATTAGCACTTTTTTCCCCCAAATGTTATATCTTCTGCCATTTATAATTAATTTTAACAGCTTCTGCAACTTATCCCACAGGTTGTTGCTGTTTCTTTTAAACAGCGTGCTGCTGAGAAATTGATTTGTTTGCTCTGTGTGCCTACAGAAATCACGTTATGAAATATGCATAAATGTCATTTCTTGAGCTGCTTCTGAGGATTAGCAGAGAAGAAAAGCTCGCTGAGGAGAAGGAAGAGACAAACAACAACAAAGCCCAACTTAACACTTAAATTCAGCCACATCCCTGGCCAAACACAGCTCCCTCACTGCCCCAGCCCAGGGGTGGGAAGGGCTGGCAGGAGATCCCAGTGCCATGGGAAGGGCCTCCTCTCCCAGTAAACAAGTCCCTGCCAGAGCAGAGGGGAGTTCATGAAACCAATTAATCCACAACAAAGTGCCTGTGGCCCCCCAAAGCCTCTCACAGCCAGAGGCTGGGAAACACCCCGAGGGGAGCGTGGTGGGGCTGACCTGGCTCCACCACCACCCCCAGAAGGTCTCCCACATCACACCTGCACATCCCACCTGCACTGGGCAGCCCAAGGCCTGAGGGATGTTCAGCCACAGCCATGGCCCCCTGTCATGGATGCACTCCTGCTCCCTGGGCTGCTCCCAGTCCCACCACAGCATGGGAACCCCCAGTGGTGACACTCCACTTAGAGCTCTGACAGCGTTAAGTTCAGACACAAACACGTTATTTACGGGTTTTTCCAACAGCCATCATTTCATACACGTGCATGGGGCATTTATTTTTATCCCAGCAGATTCTCCCACCAGCCCTTGCCCATCCTGCAGGTCCTTGCTTTCCTGCACAAGCAACCCCAGCTGGACAATCCCATCATCCAAGGGGGTAGCACAGAGCTCACAGATGGCACCTGACACGGACAGGCTTTCACAAAGAGTTTTATGACACACAAAAAAAGGGCATCACACCCATGCAGTCCAGTGCCAGAGAACAACCTGAGTTGGAAGAGATCCACAAGGATCATCCAGTCCAGCTCCTGACCCAAGAACCCCACCATGCCACAACACATATTGAGGGGCTGGAGCGGGGCCAGAGAAGAGCAACGAGGCTGGAGAAGGGAGTGGAGCACAAGTGCTGTGGGGAGAGGCTGAGGGAGCTGGGGGTGTTTGTGCTGGAGAAGAGGAGGCTGAGAGGTGACCTCAGCACTGTCTGGAAGTGCCACATCAGGGAAGTTCTGGCCAGGTGGGGGTTGGTCTCTTCTCCCAGGCACTCAGCAATAGGACAAGGGGGCACGGGGGGCTCAAGCTCTGCCAGGGGAAATTGAAGTTGGAGAGCAGAAAAAACTTCTTTGCAGAGAGAGTGCTGAGGGATTGGAATGGGCTGCCCAGAGAGGGGGTGGATTCCCCATCCCTGGAGGTTTTTCAGCTGAGCTTGGCCGTGGCACTGAGTGCCATGATCTGGTAAAGGGACTGGAGTTGGCCCAAGGGTTGGACTTGATGATCTCGGAGGTCTTTTCCAACCCAATCCATTCTAGGATTCTATGCCACAACACATGCTGTGACCCCAGCCCAACAAAACAGCACCACAGGTGGACTCAGCTAAGGCAGCTCCTCCTGCAGGGCTGGATGCTGCTCTCTGGGGGCACAGCAGCCCCTGCTCCCCGTGCCCACCGAGGCAGCGCCCACGGGCAGCGGAGGATGCGCTGGCAGCCCGAGGTGGAAGGCAGGCAAAGCTTCCCTGTGCTATCTCCCACTCCAAAACAGATTGAATGACAAGTTCTGAAATGCAAACCAGATATTTTTCTCGGAGACTTCGTTAGACACATCACTCTCCTGTACTATTACAGAGAGCTGTCAAAACAGCCTGGTGGGAAAGCTCTTCCCCAGACATGCACAAGTATAAATTGTCATAGTATAAAGTAAATTCCATTAACAGCTACACAGTCATTATTTTGCATAATAAAAGTAAAGGCCCTCTGCTTGTGATCTATGTATTTACGATCATCGAACCAACAAGCACTTTCTCTTTTCTGATGCCTTTGTTAAAATTACAAGATAATTGGTTGCTGTTGCAGATATTAATGTCTGATAACAAAGTGCCTAAGGCAGGAGAGCTGAAGTGGTGGTGAAACAGCACCAGTGACAAAGCTCAAACTCCTGTTCTCTGAGGAGGAACCAAACCAACTCAAAGAAAATAATGATTTTTAATTTGTAGCATCACAGCCACCATTTGAAAGAAGCATCCTGGAAATTCTGGGACACACTTTTTTAAAAATACACTTTTAAAACACATTTCATTCTGGCTATGAAAAATAAATAACTGAGATAATTCAACCCCTTTTCAGTGTGCAGAATATCCCAGTATCCTGAAGGACACAGAAGAGTCAGTGACAAGTCCTAAGATAACCTGGGTAACTTCTCTGCTCCAGAAACAAACACATTCCCATCCACAGGAGAAAAAATAATTCTGAAATCACAAGAGTTCTGAGAGATTAGTGCCCATGCAGTCCCCAAAGCCCTGCACTCACAGAGCATGTCCACTCTGGTGGGAAGCAAGAAGGATGATCCACACCCTCTGCCCTCCTCGAGTTCACACACAGTTGTGTTTATGAGTAAAATTGCAGCTTCGAGCCTCAGCCATGATGAGCAATTGGGAACCTCACTGTTATAAATACCATGCCAATTGCAGCAAGCTGGGCTGGGGATAGTGGATATTATTTATTACAATTCAGTCTGTCATGGAATTAAGCGCATTGAGCCAATTTCAATATGAGCATTGGGGGAAGAAGAGATTACATTCGAATTAATATAGTTGCTCTGAAAGCAAAACAATGTCATCTGGTGGGGTTTTTTTCATCAACTGGTTCACTGATAGGAAAACAAATAACCTGCAGTTACCCAACCCTGTGCCTTCTCAGCCCCCTCTGCCCTCCTGCTGGGAAATCTGGGACATTTCCAGCATTTCATCTGAGAAACTTGATGGCAATCACTCAAAAGCTCAAAGAGCCCAAGGTGTAAATAAGAAAACAGACACCAACATCTGCATCTGTTACAAAGGATTCTGTTCACTTTTGGTTTTTTAATCATCCTCCTGTGATGGACACGATACCATTAATTTAATTTCAACCTGCATTTCCTATTAGTATAATCTACAGAGTTATCTCTACAGCAAGAGCAAAATCACTTACGGTGAGCTATATCACTTCAGAGTTAATTACGTGTATTTTGGGCTTGATAAATGAAAATAGGGGCCATGATTAATTGAAGGACAATCAATATGATCCAGCTATTAGACAGCTTGATGAGGTATCCAGAGTATGAATATAATCTATAGTAATCAGCTAATTGAAGGCTGTGGACTAAAAAGATTTTAGGAAATTCCAGTTTCCAGTTGAAAAATATCCCAATAAAACGGATGAAGGAAGGATGTCCACAAAACCAAGGAAGGTCCAAGGCCTGTTTATCTTTTGGTTTCAAACAAAAAACCCTGCTTACTGTGATAAAACATGGAAAACAAGATGAATTTTGTAAGCTTGTTTCTTATTTACATCTCCCCCCCAACGCCTTGAATCATATTTTACTCATTTCTGGAGCTTCCAGAGACTGTTAAACAGTTTCATTAAAACCACTCTATTTGTCTTGGTTTAGCCACATCCCACATCAAACTAAACAGTCAGAGATGAACAAATGAACCTTTTCCATCTCTTTTGACATGAAACCAAGTGTGCAAGCCAGCCATGCAGCGATGTGAGTCAGGCTGGTGATTCCAAAGGAGAGCTCCAGAAGGGAGGAAATAATCCACAGGAGCAAAGGTGGGAGCGTTACACATGGCCAGAAAAACATGGAAGCAGCGAGTGCAATCCACACAGCGTGTAAGCACTATGAGCATAAATGCTGACAACTGTTAATCTGCTGTAACCCTGATTAATGGTTGCAGTTGTCCATTAATATCAGGCATCTTAACTTACTACTGGGATTGATTAGTCAGTTAAGAATTCAATCCTAAGGCTCAATAAAACTGCCCTTTCTCTGCAAGCACCGTATGGAGGGAGGTGGTGCATCCAGCAGCACTCACGGGCAGCAGGAGGGGCAGAGGACAGGAGTGTGGTGCCATTCCCGGCTGGCACGACCAGGGCATCCACCTGCATCCTTCCCACATTCCTCCTGAATTTCTGTGAGAGGTGGAGACATGCACAAGCCCAGTGGTTTTGGGGGAACCCAGCTGGGCATGGCTGGGAGCAGCCCCTCGGGCTGGGATGTGACACTGGGAAGGACCATCCTCATGGGTTAGGCACTGCAGATGGGTCTGCAGGGATCTTACCAGTGTCCTCCTCATCCCCCCAAACGCCAACCTGTGATTTTCACCCTTTTCCAATCCATAATTGCCATTATTATTGTTCTATCCCATGTGCCTTTGCAGCACCAGCCACGGTCCAGCCCACACAGAAGGGACTCACCAGACACCAAGGGGGAAATGTCACTTTGCTACAACACTTGATTTTCCCTCAAATGTAATGCAGGGGTACAGGATTTCACAGCACATCACTGCACTGTGCAGCCTGCAATGCCAGGGCTAGGGATGCCTCCCAGCTCCTGCTGCAAATCTTTTCTCATGAGAGAAATACCTTTTAAAACCTGCCTTCAAATTCATGTTGGCCAAAGGAGGTATTTTCTGAACAGTCAAAGTCAGGTAAGTAATTCTGAGGTTCTCTTTGCCATGAACAACTATTTTGGAACCTAAATCACACTACCTTGCCTAGAGTATGGGGTCACCCTAAAAATCCCAGAATTACAGAAGGGTTTGGGTTGGAAGGGGCCTTAAAGATCATCTCATCCCACCCCTGCCATGGGCAGGGACACCTCCCACCAGCCCATGTTGCTCCAAGCCCTGTCCAACCTGGCCTGGGACACTCCCAGGGATGGGGCAGCCACAGCTTCTCTGGGCACTTGTGCCAGGGCCTGCCCACCCTCCCAGGGAAGAATTTCTTCCATACATCTAATCTAAATCTACCCTTCTTCAGCTTAAGGCTGTTCCTCCTTGTCCTATCACTACATGCCCTCATGGAAAGTCCCTGATGACAGGCATAAATGACTAAAAATTAACCCTGGAAGCAAAAGGAAGAATATGCTTTCAGCAGTGGCAGCACCAACTCCCAGCTGCGGATCCAAAGATCCCAGTCCGACCTCGGCACGTGATCACGGAGCCAAATTACTGGAAAGGCTCTCCAAGCACACCCTCCTCCAGCATCCCTGTACAGCCAGAAGCCCCTGGAGACAGGAGCAGTAATGAGGAGCACTCAGGGAGTGCAGAAGCAGAGCCTGGGGTAAGATGCACACAGATGCTGTTTCAATTAACATTTCGTAAGTGCTGTTGAGAACAGACTGAAGAGGTGCTGAGCTGACCCAGCCATGGTCCTGTTCCAGCCAGATTCAGCCAAAGTCTTCTGAAGTTGACTTCAGGGAAGTGGGAACAGTGCCAAGACTGCATTTAGGTGAATTTAAGATTCCTGCACATGAAGACTTCCAAGGAAGTTCAGGTTCCATGAGAGCTCCCGCTAAGGGAAGGAATTAGACCCCCACCATCTCACCCACCACCATCCCCACAGTGGGATCAGCACCGTGCAGGCTGCATCCCACCCCAGCTCTCCCATGGATTCACTGCCCACCAGTTTACCAGGATGCTCCCTACCCTTCACATACAACCCCTGTAGATGGGCCCAGAACTGCTAAGGGCACTCTGAGTATATCCAGATCCTGCTGCACCCTCCTGTATCCAGCCACACATCACAGAGTGGGAGTGCCAGCAGCTTCTGCAGAGGGCCCAGCACCTGAAATGCTGCTCACTGCCCACAGCACTTTAAACACTTCAGAGGGACAGCAAAACTCATTAACATACTGTCAGAGAAGAAAAATACCTGGAAGCCACCAAGGACTTCAGAATAAATGCACAGCTGATTCATAAGGACAAACCAGGACACAGCCCAGATTTTTTCATTGTTTACCTGCCCAGCAGCCTCGAAAACAGCACTTCTGCAACGGCAGCACCCGAGGACATGATCTGATTTTTTGTGACCTACAAGACCAGATGCTGTGGCTGTTTCTTCCTGGGAACATTCAAGGTCAGGCTGGACAGGGCTTGGAGCAACCTGATCCAATGGAAGGTGTCCCTGCTCCCAGCAGGGGGGTCAGACCACAGGACATTTAAAGGTTCCTTCCAACTCAAACCATTCTGTGATTCTCTGATTCCCTTCTCTGGTGCTGTGGGTCTCAGCACAGGAGGGTCCACCAGGGAACATCACACCACCATGGGAAAATCCCAGGACTGGTCCTGGCATGAGACCGAACCAACAGCCACGCAATGTTTTAGCTCCTCCTGGTCTCAACTAACACTGCTTAATGCTACAGAACCAGCCACCTGGAAAACAAAGCTTGAAGAGGGGTTGGCACAATGGAGCCTGGGATGAAGGAGCAGGATGGACCATAACAGGCACCCAGTGTGCCCACCCCAGCCCAGCCCAGGGGCTCACCAGCCCCAGCCTGTGCCCTCCACACCAAGCAAAGGGGCACTGGGACCCCCCACAGCCCATCACCCACCACCCTGTAAGGCTGCACAAGGCTCTGGGGACACCTGAGAGCCCCTTCCAGTGCCTAAAGGGACTCCAGGAGAGCTGGAGAGGGACTGGGGACAAGGGATGGAGGGACAGGACACAGGGAATGGCTTCCCACTGCCAGAGGGCAGGGATAGATGGGATACTGGGAAGGAATTCCTGGCTGGGAGGGTGGACCAGGGGGTTTAAGTAAATGATCTTTAAGATCCCTCCTAACCCAAACCTTTCTGTGACTCTGTGAAAGCTGTTGGTGCTCCCAAAACCTGCACATCCAACACAGGTCACAATTCCAGCAGCAACAACCTCTGCAAAGCCTTTTAATAACATCACTGTCTGTCAGGCCAGGCTTTAAGCATTAACATATGGGGAAAAGCCAAATAACTTAATTTATTGTGTGTGCCTCTGAAATAACACTCTGCAAGGCCTCTTATATCAAACATTAAATGTGCTTAAGAGAAGATATTTGAGCAGAATCAATTATTTTGCAGTAATTCTTCATATTGAATGAGGCATTTTGAAATTGGAAAGTATATGTTGTCACAGCAGAACTCTTTATATCTTTAAAAGCTCATTTTCTGTCAAAGGTAGTTATAAAAACAATAATATTAATGTGAAATTACCCTTTATTCAGTAAAAGGCTTGAAAATGAATTCTTCCCATATTTGCACACAGCTATACTCACAAGACTATACCAGAGGTCCTATCAACACTTCATTATAAACTTCTCCCCTTATATTCAGGGAATTAAAAAAAACTCTGCCCAGAGGGGATTGTTTTCATAAACTCACTGCACAGGGGTCTCGGTACAGGCAGGAATGTTTATGGAAAATCTGAGATTAGAACATTTCAAACTGGCTGGTTTCAAGTTGCACACATGTAAATCCATAAATAGCCCAGGAACTGTGTGTATGAAAAGAAGTAACACATTGTGCAAAAAAAAACAAGTTTGTCATTACAATGGAAAAGGAACAGGTTTTTCTATTCGACTAAAAATCTAATTTACCAGGAAGCTATTCCACTGTGCTGTTAGACTACCACAAGTGTTATCTCCACAGCTTTCAATAACAGCTCATATCCCAAGCCCCCGGAGGGGCTCTCCAGGCAGGACTTTGGAGCAGGGTGGGTTTACCCTCCTGGTGACTTCCCCAGGAGCACAGCTGGGTCACTGCTCACCACTCTGGGACAACACCTTGACGTGCAAACAGCAATTCAAACACAGCCCAACCATTTCAAAGCACTTAAAAACCAGTGAGACCCAGCTGCCAAAATGCCTGGATTCACTGGGGCAGAGCATCCATGACAATGCTGGGCTTGGTCCACCTCTTCCCAACATGACACAGCTGGGCAGTGGGAGGGGATACCACTCCAAGGACATGCTCATAGGAGGAAACACAGTGGGATGCACAGGAAGGAAAGAGCACTGAAAGCTGCCTAAACAATTGAGCTGGTGCAGCTCAGGATTGTGTCCTGCCACCACCAGCACTTAAAGCTGAAGGGTCAGACAGTGGTAGGACAGACAGCACTTCCACTGGGGCAATGCACCTTCACCCACCAGTTACTCCCTGAGGAGCTGCTCTAATACAGAATTCCCTTGGGAACAGCAGTGAGGATGCACCACCTCACAGCTCCCAGGGCAGAAGCAGAGTGAGAGGTTGGCAGTAGTGGAAGGAAGCTTACAGACCATCTCATCCTACCCCTGCCACGGGCAGGGACACCTCCCACCAGCCCAGGCTGCTCCAAGCCCTGTCCAACCTGGCCTGGGACACTCCCAGGGATGGGGCAGCCACAGCTGCTCTGCCCAACCTGTGCCAGGGTCTCGGCACGCTCACAGGGAAGAATTTATCCCTATTCTCTAATCTAATCCTGCTCTCTGTCAGCTTGAATCCAACACCCCTTGTCCTTCTCAACAGCAGCCCAGTGGCTGTGTGTTGGATTCAAGCTGACCAAGCAGGTGAGGAGCACTCAGCACCTCCCCATGCCATCCATGGCCATGGGGACCTCCAGCTGAGCAGGAACACCTGGAACCACAACAGCACAGTCCAGACTACCCTCCACAGCAAAACCCTCAGCATTTACACAGTGCCCTCAGAGCTCTGAAGGTTTTCACACACTAAAGACAGGGCTCACCAGCACAGCTCCAGCCAGTGCTGCATTTCAAGCACAAAAAAAACCTCCTCTGGAAACCACGATCTGTCTTTTTCCCACATCTCACACACCTTTATAGTCCAGGCAATGAGACAAAGTAAGCCTGGCTGGGAGAAAAGGTGAGGAAAGAGGGATGCATTAGATCAGCAAGCCCACTCCCCTGTTCTGCACCTCCCTGCTGTATCATGCATTAGCACAAATATTTATTTCTGCATACACTTGTTGATTTGCACCAAGTACAGCAACTGCAGGACATGTCCAGACAGGAGACAGAGACCACTGATGGAGGGCAGTGGGTGAGCAAGAGCTTTACAGACAGCAATTAGGTCTGAAGGAGAAAATACACAATGCAACATTAAAATGAAAATTCAATTAAAACTAAAATTAAAAAATATTTTAATTTGGCTGACTCAGTTGGGATAATCCCACACTCTACAACATTAGGGCTTTGGCCAGTGTGGCACTGCAATCTCCTGAAACCTCATTAGCTCAGTGAACTGCACTTTGCCTCCACTTTCCTCTGGTTTGAGCCTGAAACTCTCTGCACTGGAGCACATGCAGGGGGAGCCAAATTTTCAACATTACGCTTTGCTGAAATGCAGTGCAAGTATATTTTCCTTTGGAAGAGGCAGGATGGATTGTTTTACTTAGCAGATGAAGTTCCCAGGATGTTAATATTTCAGGGCAAGCTCTGCTGCTGCAGTTCCGAGGGAAGGGGCCGGAGAGCAGAGGCAGCGCCGGGCTGGCGGTTCCACAGGATCCCTCGGAAAATCCTGCTGACACAGCTTCCTCTTCATCTTTGTCTCACATCAAGTTAGCAGCCAATGTGTTATTTTAACAGCATGACAACAACTATACAGAATGTCAAATAGTTACCTTTTATCTGGAATTTTATTCCTGCCATATATTTCAGTGGAAATATACAACTTAATGTCCCAACATATTTCACACTGAAATGGGTAATAAAAAAACTATAGACTGTGCATTTCCCCTAAAACATAAAGGAGGAACACACTGAAACAAATCTACTGGTTGCTACTCTTTGTCTTCCAAAATCTCCGCACCAATCTACTGTGTCTGAGCTATAAACATTGCTGGGAGTATTTTCAAGGCTTTTTTTTAATGAAACAAAATATAAAATATAATCTGAATCCAGAATCTTCTGCCCAGCCTGAGTTTCAGCTCCAGCCTGATATAAGGATGGAGACAGAAGACAAACCCTTCTGATCACACTTTGACCCCACCATAGGGGATCAGCCTGAAGAAAGGTGCTTTCAAGCCCCAAGGAAGGAGAAAGTCAGACTCTGGAAATTTTACACCAGCAGGTTCAAACCTAAACTGCTCTGTTACCTCGTCTACCATTCTGATACCAGAGCAACACTGCAGGTGCACTCAGCAGCTCCTTCTGGGATCTCAAAAATGCACATAGAATCACAGAATCATAGAAGGGATATTTTAAAAATCATCCAGTCCCACCCTTGCCATGGGCAGGGACACCTCCCACCAGCCCAGGTTGCTCCAAGCCCCATCCAGCCTGGCCTTGGGCACTTCCAGCAATGGGCTGTCAAATGCCTCTCTCCATTTGTCAAAAATCCAATGCTTTTAGCAAACTGCAAGTTCCTGTGTATCTTCAGATGGATATATTTTCCCTTCTAAGGATTACAAACCATGGAAGAAATATTCCCTGTCCCTTCGCAGACAGATGACAGCTGGCTAATTAGCAAAATTATAGCTTTGTCAATATCCCTTCATTCACTCAACCCCTCCTGCTGTTAAAGAGCTGAAAGATCCAAACTCTGCTGCATATTTGGGTTTACCCAAGAGAAGTCTCCCTCTTAAAGGAGACGTGCTGGTCAGAGCTGTGACAGTCACCGTGTCTACATGGAGCAGTTTCCAGGGTGGGGATCTCTGCACTGCTCTGGCTTGGCCACCTCCTGCATGAATAATCCCACACAAACACACCTAATAGGGACATGAGGGGGACAGAGAAGTTTCACAAGACAGTGAGAAGAAGAGCTACCTAAAATAAAGGACATCTGACACGTTCTCCTACTAGAGGGATTTACCTGAGGACCATCAGGTTTTGGAGTTTTCCTCCCCAGCACCTGTGCTGTGACCGTGCTTTGCTGTCCTTGCTGTGCATACCTGTGCTCTCTGAAAGGTCCCTCTTATTATCAAATAAGTGATCAGACTGTGCCTTCTGACACATCCCAATCCCTTCTGTTAGTTTGGGTCTGCCCCTGCCTGGCACTGCTGCCCGCTCTGAGAGCTGCAATTAACTCCCAGTGCTGTAACTTCTTCCTGATCAGTCAGCACTTAAACCAGAATTACTAATTTAGTTCCTGATGAGGTTAAAACACAGAAAAGGAAGGTATCACTGGAGCTATATAAGCCAAGACAGGACTCCAAGGCCAGCACCTGAGCAAACTGCTCCACTGGCAGCTCCGGGCTTGGTGCAGAAACCTGAAGGTCCTGCTCTGACCTCCTCCAGAGGAGGTTTCCAGCAACAGGAGAACACTCTGTGCTGCTCCTTGGCTTGTAGAGCCTGTCCAACACCCTCCAGCCCGATGGAGCTCACCCACAGCCTGCCTGGTCACCTCAAAGGTTTGCCCAGCCCTGCTCTGTCCATACCAGGGCAGTCATGACCCAACAGTTCTGACTTGTGGGCCAAGCATGAGTTCAGCATCTATATTTGTTCAGCAAATCCATTCAGACTGCAGACATCACAACAGAAACAAGGCAGAATAGCTGAATTCTCTGGTTTGGGCGTTTTTTGACATTGATTTCTCTGCCATTGTTTCCTCTCTCAGCAAAACCCCCGAGTTCCTGGATGCCCATCCATCCTGAGCTGGGTGACACCACCTGATGAAACGTGGCTGGTGACAGCAGCTCGGGGACTAGCCCAGGATTACTGCTCAATCTCCTGCCCTGACAGCCTGCCCTGGAAGGCAGCCAGTGCTGGGCTGAAGGCTTGGCCCAGGAGGTTCTGCTGGCAGAGGCAGAGGAGCAGGACCTGCTCCAGAGAGCACAGCACGGACAGCACCCTGCCAGGAGACAGAGCTCCTTATCCTCTGGAGACCTGCTGGGCTGCTTTGACACCTGCCCTTGGTGCAAATGCCATGGAAGCTGCAGCACAGAACATCAAACCCAACAGCTCTTCATGGGTTTGGCCCAGCAGCTTCATCACAGTGACTCTGGTTCACAGAATCAGTTGGGTTGGAAAAGACCTCTGAGACCATTAAGTCCAAGCCTTAATCCAACCCCACTTTGATTACCAGATCATGGCACTCAGTGCCACGGCCAAGCTCACCTTAAACACCTCCAGGGATGGGGAATCCACCCCTTCTCTGGGCAGCCCATTCCAATGCCTGAGCACTCTCTCTGCAAAGAA
>VWZD01003741.1:146289-165726 GCA_013396695.1 Sakesphorus luctuosus
TTGAGCTTCCTGTCCCTCAGTCCCCCCAGGTCCCTTTCTGCCTGGCTGCTCTCCAGCCACTCTGTGCCCAGGCTGGAGCGCTGCAGGGGTTGGGGTGGTTCACCACAGGACAAGCATCCAGGAGGACACAAATCCACCACCACCACTCCAGCCCCGCAGTGGGAGTCGTTCCCTTCACCCCAGCAAGACTTGTCCAACCCCTCAGCTCTGTTAATGACAGCAGAACCACCATCCAGGGTGGAACACAAACACCTGGAAGAGGGGAAAGCCAACCAACTGATGGCTATTTTGGAAGGATCCAAGTGGTGATTTATTCAGGAGATTCATCAGTTCACCAACTTTGCAAAGCTTCGTAGATGGTAAAAATGTAACAAGTGAGTCTCTTGCATGAATAAAAAATTACGTTTTACATAAATTAAATATATAATTTGATTAAACATGTTTATGTCTCTGCAGTGACATTTAGAATAGGAAGTATTCATTTTCTGTTTTGAAAGGAAAAAACTCTTTCAAATGTAATTTGAAGCTGTCAAACCAATCTTCTTTACAGATCTTTTAAATGTCACATACCTTCGAAAGGGGATGGCAGATTCCTTTTAAATATGCAATTGCAAACAGTCCAAGCAAAATCAAGAATTTATTAAAATATGCTACTGACATTTATACTGATTAAGTATAGCCCTTTCCTCGCTGCCTTTCCATAGACTCCCCTACAAAAGATGTGTCACAACAGCTCCCATTAACTCTCAGCTCGCTCTAATTCCCAACACAACACCAGCCCTTCCCAGCCAGAAAAATCCAGCTGTGGCACAACCACCTCTTGTTCTGCTCAGGGACTAATTTGAATTTGTGGGTCCTTCACATGAAGGATTGCACTTTTTGATGATTTCTTACCAGTGTGCCTGAAATTTATAACCCTAAATATTAACTGCACTTAGTTTAAATCAAGTTCAGCACTGCACCTAATGGCTTTAAATGGGAGAGTGTGTTAATCACAGGCGTAAAGCAAACCCCACTGCAGCTCATTCCTGACAACTTTACAGGAGCAACCTGTATGTTTTGTTTTATAATCACAATATCTATCCTCAGATTATTCATTACTTGCCCCACTTAGAGGGTATTTCTGGATTGTTTTTCCTTTCCCTTCTCCACCAGTGAATGATCAAGTGCAGCAATGATGGCAGCTCCCGTTCTCAGCTGCTCCCCGTGGACATCCCGGACATTTTAGGGTCATTCTATTTTTTTAGAAGACAAAGAATTTAATGATTATTTCTCCTCCCCTGTCACCAGGTCACTGAAGTGCATGGGCATAACTCTCATTAGTATTAATGGAAATCCCCACTGTAAATTCTCCCCTGTGAAGCAGCATTAAGAGCAAGGCCATCCTGAGCAAGCACACTCAAATTGGAAAATAAAATATACCTCCCATTCCTCGCCACCACCACAGGGGAAACGTAATGAAGTGCAGGAGATTAAGCTGCAATTCCTGTATCAAATCTTCCTTGTACTTCCTAATTACTCAACACCACGTACACAATAGTTACTCCTTGATGATGGGAATTTGTTGTATGTTACTGAAAGACTTTAACCCAACGCTCTCAACTTTTTCTGGTGCATAACACAGGCAATTACAGCGCAGCTGTCGTGACATAAATCACGATCACCACCAAATCTGGCTTACTTAAAGCTTACACTGAGTATTTAAACAGCAGAAAATTATTAGAGGGACTCTTAGTACTGCAGAAAGCACCTCAGTGCCAGGCACGGGGACCCAACGCAGCCTGCTGGCAGCACCACACCATGGAAAGCATCCAAACAAGCTCCCCCCAAAACAGCCAGGGCCACAATCAGCATTTTCTTGAAGGATTCATGCATGACATTCATCATCACGCCACAAGTGAACTCAATGCAGTTAAGGACAAACTTTGCATTTGGCTTCAATGCCCGACCTCCCACCCCGTCTGTGACAATCGATGCCCTTCCCAAGGTGCTCCCCCAGCTAATACCTGCCCATCCATGGTAAAAACGTGCTGCTGGGCTCAGCTTGTGAGGAGCATCAGAGTGATCGGCCCCCAGTCCTCTTCCTTCCCTTCATCATGTATAACAAAGAGCATCCAACATTTCTGAGGATGCCCAAAGACCCCCTTCTGAACAGTAAATATCAATACACAAAGTCTCGGTGAGCAGCCACTCTCCATTTTATGCATCTGTCAATACCTTCTGCTGACATGACACCGATGATCAGTGCCATAAACACTGTTTAAACCCACCCAGTGAAAGTTTAACATTGTAAGCAAGCACATCACTTTTGATGGGTTTCTTAAGTATGGCAATAAGTCACCGTTCAGCCTCTCCGAGCTCCTCCCATCGCTCCCCTAAATCACCCCCTCTGCAGGACTCATGAGAGGAGATCCTGCCTGATGTCCATCCCCCACACCTGGATAAACTCCCCCACATGGGAAGCTCATTTCTTCCTACAGCCTGCTGGATGACACAGCAGACATCATCTTCCCAGGGCAGGGCACTCAGCACCTCCTGTATCCCATCCAAACCATTTTGCCAGCTCCCACAAAACCCACAGTTTTTATTAGCAGAGACACTGCTATTCCCATTCCTGGCACTTGGAAAGTGTTCCTTCACCAAGAGTTACTGCAGTGTGGGGGATAGCAAGGAATTTGTGTTCTGCCTCTGCTTCTCAGCTTCCCCAGCTGCTTTTATACATGGTAACACACAAACACAGGAGCAACCAAACCCCCCAGATGTAAGTGGGACCAGGTCAGCTTTGGCTGTGTCCACCCCCACTGATCGGTGCAGTCCAGTCCCACCAATCCCTCTGGACTGCTGGAGAGCACAAGAGTTAAGCTTTCCTAAAGTTTAACCAACTTCAGTCAGTGCATGGTACTTTACAAACCTTTGTAAGGACTTCTTACAGCTTTTGCCCACAAACACAAGTGGTTTGGACTTCAGACAGGACTCCTTTCCCTCTGTGCCTTTCTAAGGAAAGAGTGGAGGAACCAACCACCAAACACAGCACATACAGCACTTGCCAACAGACCATTCCCCCAGGAGAACACCTTCGACCCCTGAAGGGTTACACTCCCAAAATGCAGCCTAGGGAGATGTCAGCAGGCTGATTTCTGCCTGGCATTTTTTCCCCACCTGGAAAAGGCAGGAAATGTGCCTGATGGGCTTCCTAAAATCACAGAGAGTCTGATCCGCATCTGAGCTATCCTGGAACTCGATTCTGGACCGCACCACCAGCTGGCGTAGCTCAGCATCAGTGGAGTGGCACGGCACAGAGCCGAGCCCGGCCCCCGTCGCCGCTCCGAGGCGCAGGAGCATCCCTGATTCCCTCTGACAGAATCAGCGCACTCGTCACCAACGTTTTCCTGAGCCAGAGCAGGAGGTTTGCCTTTATTTCCACTTTACTGCACCCTGCTGACCCAGGACACGACTTAAAAAACACCAAGTATGGAGTGACAAGATTTAATAGCCAAGTGATAACGCGTGCTCGGTGCTAAAAGCCTCCTCCGGAAGGCTCTGCTGTCGCGTGAGCAGCACAGACACATCTCAGGAGACCAGCCCATGGATGGGCCATGCCAACCCCATGCCCTCTGTGACAGCAGCTGAGACATGCTGACTCCACTAGGACTGGCTTCTGCTGAGTTTCCAACACCAGCTTTCCAATGACAGCTGCAAAGTCCCCTCTGCAGGAGTCAGTCCTGTCCAAATCTATCCCAACCTCCAAGCAGCCTCTTCCCTTTTTGTGTGCTTCCTAACCCAGCAGACCTCACATCCTCCTCCATCTCCACCTCAGCAACAGCACCAGTAGCTCCCAACATCAGGTGTCCAGCACAGACACCATTCCCCCCTCCTGGATCATCCTACTTGCTTGACTTGTGGAAGCAAGAATAGGAGAAGTGGCCATGGAAGGAATGTTACATCAAGATCGTTATGGAAAACTTACAGAACCATAACACAAGCCCCAAACAGGAGGGGTGAGTAGGTAAACATTTCTCCTGGATTACACAATGAATGCAAAACACACCGGGATCATGTTGTTCTTCTGATGCCACACGGCCATTTTTTTGTTGACCTGTCTGGTTGGGGTTTGAAAGCCATCCCTTCTGCATTCCACACAGAAATTCACACCCACCAAACCTGGTACCATTTCACTTTATTCTCCCTGTCTTTATTTATTTATCCAGCCAGCCAACGTGAAAGGCCGTAAATTGCACTGCTACTTAAGTCACAGAGGGAATTCCTTTAAACATGAGTAAAAACTCATAAATAACTTCCTGCAGTCAACAATGCACTCATTTTCTTCTCTGCTTTCTGACTAACCTTCCAGCTAACAAATCAAATCAAGTACCCAAATGTAATTATTCTGTTGTGATAATCATCTCCTTATACCCAGAGCTTACTTTGGCTTAGTTCTTCTCAAATTAAAAATAGCAGAGAGGACTGGGACAGTGGGAGGGAGAGCAGGAAAGGTTATGAGGGATTGATAAAGCCAAGGTACAACAAGGAAACTCTTCAACTTGACCAAAGTCCTGCACCTTGAGCAGAGGGTTTGCCTTTTCATGCTAGGTTGGTGAAAAAAAGCGATGCCAAATCCAATTTAGACTCACTTTTTATTAGTATGACTCATAGTATGGTTTTCAAGGCAATGAAGTGCATGATGGAAAAAAAATAGATGATTCTAAAACCAGGACAATTCTCCCAAACTTGCTGGAAGCAACACAGCTACAAACAGAGCCAGGAATTAATCTGTGACAAAGTCAGTGAAAAGGCAAGAAACACTTTGCAAAAGGCACCCACACAGGACAATGTGAGGGGAACATTTGTTTGACCCTCATGGAATTTGCTGTTGGTCCTGTAATTAGCCCTCATCACTCCCAAACTCCTCCTGCTTGCTGCAGGCAGGGACAGAGCCCAGTGGTCATTCCCACCAGTGTGGGCACCTCAGGGATGAGTGAGGTAAATTCCCTGGAGGAATAATCTCACACACACACACATGGAGTCACTTTGTCACACCACTGGACTGGGAAGTGATGGCCAGTGCCAACAGCAGGGCCAGGAGCATCAGGCTAAAAATAAACCAACAGAAATAAACCTGCCATGGCTTCCAGCCCCCTAAGGACCCACAGGCACGAGGCTGGAGGGAGCAACAACAGCCCAGAAGTCCTTGGGGTGTACCCAACACTCAGTGCTGGCAGCACAGCAAAGGGATGGTGTGGAGGGGAAAGGTGGGAAACCCCACTGGCACTGGGGAGTGGGCATGGAACTGCAGTGCAGAGTGGGAATGGAATCACAGCAGGGTGAGTGGTTGCCTGCCCAAAAGAACATCCTCATGCTCCCCAGGGCACAGCTGGGAAAGGCAGAAGCTGGCACAACCCACAGGGAGTGTGATGCTGCAAGCCAGGGTCCAGGAAAAGAGAGATCACAGAATGGATTGGGTTGGAAAAGACTTTGGAGATCATCAAGTCCAACCCTTGGGCCAACTCCAGTCCCTTTACCAGATCATGGCACTCAGTGCCACGGCCAAGCTCAGCTGAAAAACCTCCAGGGATGGGGAATCCACCCCCTCTCTGGGCAGCCCATTCCAATCCCTGAGCACTCTCTCTGCAAAGAAGTTTTTTCTGATCTACAACTTCAATTTCCCCTGGCAGAGCTTAAGCCCCCCGTGCCCCCTTGTCCTATTGCTGAGTGCCTGGGAGAAGAGACCAACCCCCACCTGGCCACAACTTCCCTGATGTGGCACTTCCAGACAGTGCTGAGGTCACCTCTCAGCCTCCTCTTCTCCAGCACAAACACCCCCAGCTCCCTCAGCCTCTCCCCACAGCACTTGTGCTCCACTCCCTTCTCCAGCCTCGTTGCTCTTCTCTGGCCCCCCTCCAGATGGAGGGCAGCTGGAATCCAATACCAGACCACCCTGATTTTTTTTTATTTCACTGCTTTATTTAGCCATCTTCAAACAAAACTCTCATGACAAGTTTTTCCATTCTGTAAGACTTTGAAAACACATAGATTTGCAACAACACACCGTGCCAGGCACACTCAGATAGTCCCACTTGGACCAGGAGCACTCTGGATGGCACACAGCTCATATTCCACAGGCTGCAGGTGTGTGAGTCCGGGGTGGTGAGTGGAGCTCTGCTCACACGGCTCCAGCAGTGCCATCCCCTGCCAGCCCTGCCTCACCAAGGCAGCCACGCCTCAAAAACAAACACCTGCTGAGCCTGGATCCCTCTTTCATCTGACACATGGGACTGTTTATGGATTAGAGAGTTCAGGAAAGGACAGCAGAGCCACTTGGAAAGTGAGGTATTCTGAACTGGAAAAGATGCACATCACAGGAGACAATGCTCTGGCTGCTTAAAGCCTCTAAATAACAGGGGATTTTACCGAAAACACTGATGTATCTTCCAATGAGGAGCACCATCACATTGCTGACAAATTATTCCCCTGCACAAAACATACATTACAAGTTCAGGAAACACTTCCAAGCCCAGGCTGCAGCTGTGTGATGGGGCACAGGAGGGAGCCCAGCACGGCAGCCAGACCCCAGAGCTACACACACCCCCCTCGGCTCACACAGAGGGAGGGACAGTCACAAGGCCACCAGCCACAACACAACAAGTCTTCTACAGCACTTCCCTCCCAGCAGACCCGATCCTGAGTTTTCTGAGGGTTGCTTTTTTACTCCACTATATTTGTTTGACACATTTCAAGTGACATGTTCCTAATTCTGTATGACAGAAAGTGATATTTAAAGTAATGTTGTGAGTCCCAGATGAAAATGCACATTCAGTGATTTAGAGGAAAAAAACAAGAAGAGATCTTGCATGAGCAGAGGCCCAAGAGCTGGCAGAGAGCAAGAGCCACAGGGCTCCCCTTGCCCCCTTTCAGACACAGCACAGAACCACAGAATGGTCTGGGTTGGAAGGGACCCTGAAGGTCATCCAGTTCCAACCCCCTGCCATGGTCAGGAATACCTTCCACTAGATCACGTTGCTCCAAGCCCCATCCAACCTGGCCACAGTCTTGGCCAGCTTATTTAACCCACTGATGCTCTGCAAAAGGTTTTGAAATCCTCAAATAAAGATCTCACAGTATAATAAAAAACAACCTTGTATTGCTTCTATCATCAAATAAACTCCCTAACACTCACCCTACACTACGGCTGACTTTTTAGCAAATATCAGTACCTTGGAGATGTCCAATGACTTCACAGAGCTCTCTAATTCCCAGAAGCCCAGACTGCCCACGTGCTGGATCCCAGCATTTCTGGGTACACTTCCATGCAAGTTATTTCAGGATCTTGGCTTGGGGCACAATACAAAGCATCACCCACCCAAGACAACACCTGCACAGCTCCCTGGAGCAGGTCTAACTGCTGAGGGTGCCCAAGGTACCAAAGAATGGTCACTGAAACCACAGGCAAACATCAATTTGTGAGTGAAACACTGACACTGCCCACTCCCTGCACTGCAGTGCCATTGCTGTCAGGGAAGGGAAGGACAGGAAGGCATGAACTGCTGGGACAGGGTTATTTGGAGGGGTTTAATCACAAACAAGGCTCAGCACAGTCCCACACCATCAGGTGATGAGATACCACTGGGTGTGTGTGGTGAACGGACAAACTGACTTGACACCAAGAAGAGTAAAACTGCCTGAAAACAGCCCAAACCCAAAATGTGTTTCATAAAACCACAGATGATTTAGGTTGGAAAAGCCCTCTAAGACCTGCAAGTCCAACCGTTAACCCAGCACTGCCAAGGCCACCACTGACCATGTCCCCAAGTGCCACACCTACATGTCCCAAGCGCTCTTTTCCAGTCCACCAGACAACAAAACAGGGAAAGACAAGATGTACCAGGGAAATGACCAGAGACAGGGTTAGATGGGATATTGGGAAGGAATTGCTGGCTGGGAGGGTGGGCAGGCCCTGGCACAGGTGCCCAGAGAAGCTGTGGCTGCCCCATCCCTGGGAGTGTCCAAGGCCAGGTTGGACAGGGCTTGGAGCAGCCTGGGCTGGTGGGAGGTGTCCCTGCCCAGGGCAGGGGGTGGAATGAGACGATCTTTAAGATCCCTTCCAGCCCAGACATTCCATGTTCTGTGATGCCATGAAGCAGGAGTGACTCTAGAGTGCCCCCGCCCCGAGCTGTGGGGTGGTCACTTTGGGGTGCACAGACCTGACCTAGGGGTGCCTTGTCCTGCTGTAGAGCAGCGTGCAGGGCAGGGGGACCATCCAGGAGCTCAGCAGGAGTGGGGATGGAGAGCAGGACTCCTGAGCGCCTCAGCTTCATTTGGCACACAGCTACCCCAGCAAGCAATGTCTTTTTCATGCCCTTTATTTTCTTCCAATCTGCTATTTTCCACTCCCAGAAAAGCTACAGGACACAGAGCATGGTTATACACACGGCAACTTGAGCACAGCAGGAAATTTTAGAATTTCAGCTGCAAGCACAAACCCCTCTAACACATGTATATTTTATTTGATTTACTGCAATACTTTTCCTCCATCTCTTGAAAGTAATTTTTCTCTAAAGCGTAACTGCTTAATTGGCAAGTGTACAAAATATAATTACACTGCATACAAGTTACAATATTGCTTATGGGAATATCACTGTTGAGGCATTCTGCTTTATTTTGTGTTTAATCTCTATTAAGGAATCTGTATGAAAATAGCAAGGTACTCTTGATCTTATAAACATGACACGTGATACAGTCATTTCTCTGCCTAACCAGAGCCCAGATAAACACAACTGGAAGGTGACAGAAAATTCCTGGGCCAGCCTAAGATGTCCAGGTCAAGGAAATGCTCCCCTTCTCCTGTAAAGAAAGTGCAGTTCGCAGGACACTTAAAAAGGAACTATCCAACCTCTCCAGGCTAAGGCTTGTCACGTCCATTACACCACCAGAGCCACAGAAGGACGTGGCACATCGGAATATATCGCTCTGAATGACAACTTGAGGGGGTTATTACACTGCTCACAAGGACCTCTGCAATCCCATCATTCACAGTGAAGGACACGGAAGCAGAGCAGAGAGGTGGATGAGTCGTGCCAGGATCGTGAGCAGAGCTCAGCACCTGGCAGCAAAACACTCACCCTCTGTGCCCCAGCCCTGCCAGCCTGGCCAATGCAACTCCCAGATGGCTGGAGCTGTGTCAGGGCAGGGTTGGGTTGAATCTCAGGAAAAGTCCTTCCCCCAGAGGGTGGTGGGCACTGCCCAGGCTCCCCAGGGCAGTGGGCACAGCCCCAAGGCTGCCAGAGCTCCAGGAGGGTTTGGATGGTCCTCTCAGGCACAGGGTGGGATTGTTGGGGTGTCTGTGCAGGGACAGGGGTTGGACCCAGTGATCCTTGTGGGTCCTTTGGGACTCAGGAGCAGTTGTGGGTCCCTCCCACCAGCCCCAGAGCAGCTCCCCATCCTGTGAGTGATGTTACCCACAGGAGCAGAGGGGCTGTGTGGAAATGGCCTCGCTGCTCACACAGGTCACCACCACCAGCAGGGTTTAAGTGCCTTAAAGGTTTATTTCATTTGCTTGACTAACGAGATTAATGCGATGTTTGTTTGTTTAAGCTAAATAACACAAAGCCAAACATCTAAATGTTCTTAATTCACAGCATTAGCCCCAGCTGTGTTACCATGCGAGTCCATCCTACCATCCTGCTTTTAACTGCACCAACAAATTCCTGGTTTGCTCCAGTTTCTCTCCCAGAGGTCAGACAGCACACAGAGACCTCAACCACTAAACATCATTAGTTTGATATTATTACATATCCCTTGTTTTCTCTGCAATTGGGTTTTTAACATTCCACTTCCAGACCAAAAACAACGGTGTAAACCCAGGAGACCTCTGTGTACGTATTTGTACATGTATAGATGTCTAGCTCTGTGTATGGATACAGAGGTGGATATATTGTATACAGGTGTCTGTAGAGAGATATATAGATAGATAGGTATATACACAAAGAGGATCTGAAACAAAACAGCTCCTGCACACTCTCAAGCACAACCCAGACCAGAGCCCACTGATCCCACAGACCTCACCCAGCAATGATGGATGGCATGGACAGACCAATCTGCAAACCCATCTCAAAGCAGAGTAAATGGACAAACATCCAGCTGTACAGCCTCACTTCAAACCAACACCAACGTGCACACAAATGCACTGGTTCTGTTCCAATGTCTACACCAGCAAAGTACAATTCACATTTAAATCTGGGTTTGACCAATTTTGATCCATTCCCACTCTTCTGCTCACAAGTTTTCCATCAGGGGCAGAGTTGCTTCTGATGTTTCATGGCCACCAAGAGCTGGCTGGGAGTTTGAATAATTTCTGCATCATCAGCTAAAGCACACCACTATCAAAAAAGTAATCCTCCCTCATTTCCTTCCTGCACCTGAATTAACTCACACCTGCCCCAGGCCCCAGCCACCACACACACTAACACAGCCCCTGAGAACTTCTCACCCAGTGCCAAGTACCTGGTGTTGACAACACTGGAAGTAACAAAACCTTGACACAGCTCCAAGGCCATTTTTAGGGAAGTGCTGGGAAATGTAGAACAACCCACAGGAGCTTTCCTGAGTGCTCAAGGTGCCATCCTGCAATCTCCACCTTCAGGGACAGATCTCCTCTCTGTAAGTTGTCCTCCTGAAGAAAATCTGTCCTGCTGGTGCTTGGGACCTGCAAACACCTGGAGCTCTCATTTACATGATGGGCTTTCATGGATTTTGAGGTCAGAAGGGACCACTGTCATGTTTTAGCCTCACACACGGCACACTATCTTACCCAAATTAATCACTGCTTGAGCCTCTTTCATGCCAATGAACAAACACCCCTGAATTCAGCATTTCCAAAGCTGGGGAAACCACCAGCACCTTCAGCAGCTCTTCCACCACCAGCAGTGCTGAAGCCATGGACCTTGGCTCTATTCTTTCCCTGACTCCACCTTCCAGCTTTCAGGTCTTGGTAAAACTCTGCCTGCCAGACCCAAGAGCTCTTTATTATTCAATTTATTTTCCCCATGACAACACTAATTCCCTCAATCAATTTACCTTCCAACACTCTCCTGGATAAGTCAAGCAGATGGAGGTCCTGGACCCTTCCCGATTCCTCCAGCGTTCCCGCAGCCCCCCACAGCCCCTCCTTGCCAGGCAGCAGGGGCACAGAGGCTGCCACGTCCCTGCTGCAGCCTGGCAGCCACCTGCCAGCACAGACAAGGAGCACACAAGACCTTTGGCCATAATATCATATTAGCAGCGCTGGCTCGTGCCTCCCCGCTCCCCCATAAAGACATGATTTCTCCAGACAGCATCCTGGAGCCATGGCCCGTGTTGTTTGCTCTCAGATAGAGAAATTTACAGTTGGCCATCTGAGAAATATTACCTGCTTGTATCCAAGCAATACAAATTGCTTTCAGCAGCGGTCACTCCCGTGCCTTATTTACCACTCTCCCAGTCCTGGTGACATTTCAAGCCTCAGCTGCGGTGACTCTCTGCCTTATCGCGGCTTGCTCACGCATTAAGTGGTGTAAGGACAAAAAGGATTGTTCAGAGAGGCTGCTAGGAAGGGATGCTTGGGAATTATTCCTGATTTTACCATGGGATTTTGAGAGCTGACACTCTGCTGGGTCTCAGCCAGTTGTTCTTTTGCACATCCCCAGCTCAAGCAGCGGTGCCGTACCGAGCTGCATTCATTCCTGAATTTTAAGAAGTAAACCCCCCTCAGTTACCTTTATCAATCCCATCAATGGGCTCTTTATATGAAAAAAGGAGAGTTAGTTTTCAAGGATGTGCTGCCCCTGAACTCAAGCCCCTGGAGACCAGTGCATGGCCAACCTCCTCCCTCCTTAAATAAATCCCCACCAGTGCCTCGGAGTGCCTGTCCAGGACTCACGTCGAGCTGACAGGTTTGTGAGACTCAGCCTGGCCCACTTACTGCTTTTCTAGAATAATACAAGATAAGCATTGCCACGGTTCACAGGAACTCTCCAGTATTTCAAGACTTAGTAAAAATACACATTACTGGCTCAGTTTACTCTGCAAACCTCTCTGATGAGACACCAGGGCTGATACACAAAGGTCTGACTAAATAACATTTACTTCTACCACCATCTTAATAGGGACTAAACATAACATTTTCCCCCACAAAAATACAATATTTTTTATATTACTCA
Organism: Sakesphorus luctuosus; assembly: GCA_013396695.1. Taxonomy (NCBI): domain Eukaryota; kingdom Metazoa; phylum Chordata; class Aves; order Passeriformes; family Thamnophilidae; genus Sakesphorus; species Sakesphorus luctuosus. The sequence goes on from VWZD01003741.1 coordinate 158,481, forward strand.
CCTAGTAAACTTGGTTTATTTCTAATATTTTACAGATCTGTTTGTTGTTCTCATCACTACCAACCACAGCCTGTCTCTGCATCCCTTCCCCCAAGCTCTGATTTCTGTTCTCTGCTTTGATTCCCCTCTTAGGGACTTGGATGTGCAGACATTGATCCCATCATAAGGGCTGAGCACCCCAGTGTGGCATCCAGCACCTTAAACATCCCAGAGTCCAGGCTGGAAGGTGCAACAGACAGGCACAGACACTTGGCCAGATTCTTCTCCTAACACATCATTCAACTGCATTTTTTTCAGGAATAACCACAACAAAAATCAATGGCTGCAACCTCCTGGCCTGTGGACCAGAGTGAGATTTCATACCCCAAGCAAGGCTGGAACCAGAATTTAGTGAAGTTGGGCCACCTCCAAGAAAGCACAAATTCAACTATTAGGTTGAGTTGAACTTTCCATTAGACAAAACTGAAGTTGCACTTTGTCTCCCCAAATCTATCCAAGCTGCTTCTAACTCACAACTTTTGCTGCCCAGATACACAGATGGGAAAACCAGCCATCCTGGTGCTTCACCTAGGAATGAGACTGCAGCAGATAAAACAATCCTGCTTCCTTCTGGGAACAGAAAATAGGCAGAACAGGTATTTCATCTGAGAAACACTGTTGGTATAACAGAGGGCAAAGCTGAAGTTACCACAGGTGTTATTCCAGTGCTAAACTTTGGGACACCCTCATTCCAGGCTCCAATGTTGCACTGTACCAGCTTTGAATGAAAGGAGGGACAAGTGGCAAACAGAAAATCTACATGAGCTTGTGCTGTAGGATCACAAAACTTCAGGTAACTGAAATCATGGATGCTGATGATAAGGGGTTTTTTCCATATACTGAAATGGAACTGATTTAATCCACTATTAATCACAGCAAAACTCAAGTCTTTCAACTTCTAAGTGTAACATCTAATATTAGGCTAATTACTTTGCTTCATTTACTGATTCCTTCCAACATCCCCTCTCATGGAAAACCTGGTTTTCAGCGTGAAAGTAAAAAAAAGTCAACACCTTCCTGCAGCTCTACAGGTTTTAATACAATCTCTTTTATTTGTGTGGCTTCACATATTTTCAAAGGGAAATTTATTTGCAGGGTTTTGCCTCCAGGTAACATGAGCAGAGGCCATTCCCCATACAGATATATCAGGGTAAAACCACAGGGTATCCCGACAAAGAAGAGCTGATGAGGAAAGACAAGATGCAGCTACTCCAAGGGACCTGCACAAGGCCAACTTTTAACTAAAAACTTTATCTGGAATGTAAGCTACAATCTCACAATGCCCAAAGTGCTCCTCGTGCATCACCCACAGAGGAACAAGCTCATCACACCTATCACAGCAGCTTCCACTAAATACCACCCAGAATAACATCCTTGCAGGAGGTCCTGCAGAGCTCCTCACACCCCATGGTGTGACACCCACTGCCCTGCAAAGGGCTGTGCCATCCCTTGCTGGGTTTGCTTGTTTTCCACCCCAACAATGATGTACCAGCTCCATCCCTGTGTCAGCTGCGTGGAAACCAACAGAGTTGCACCTCCTCCCTCTGCCTCTTTGGGGCTGATCCTGCAATGCTCATATACCTGTGGCTCTTCCAAAGCCCATCAGCATTTCAAAGGGGCCCACCCACGCTCCCTGACAGGGTTGCTCATACCTTGCAGAGCCACACATTGTAATTATGACAGGAATAACCAAAAGCCAGGCTAATTTTGGAATATCCCACAAATTCATGCCAACCTCCTCAGCACAAAAGCTCTTCTTTTTCCAAAGTGAATGGGTCACTAAAACAAAAAAATAGATAAGCACCATTACATATCTGTTATTTTTAGCAGCAGAGAATCCATCTCCATTACTCCTGGTCTCATTAAAGGCTTGGCTCCTTGTAAATATTATGTGTTTAATCCACACATTCTCCCTCTGCTGTGTTTCAGGTGTCTATTTCAGCAATAGCTGGTATGTGCTCTGCAAAGAAGTAGTGGCTGAGTGTTTGACAACACTGCACAAGTCAATGGGCCCGGGACAAACCTCAGCTGACCTGGTGGGAACAGCAGCTCAGGGAGGTTCCCACCAGCTCCTCCTCACCAAACTCACAGCCCAGACAGCCTGCACTCCACACATGGGCCCAAACAATGCTGGGATTCGGTCAACCTCCAGTTGGCCACTGTGGTGACAAAGATCCTTCCTAACCCCACACTGCTCCAACTGCTGGTGTGGATTAGGAAGAGGACCTGGGTGAAGCAGAGCCCAAAATTCAACAGCAAAGCATATAACACCAACTTCTGCCGTGAGGGATGGACAGGACTAAGAAGGGCACTTACTTTCAGTAGGACAACTGGTGTTTACTGTCTTAGAAGATGCATGAAATTACTGCCAGGTAGGGCTGGAGGGGCAGGTCAATAATAATTAAAATCTACAACTGACACATTCAAGTAACTCGGGTTTTATCTGCATTTTACAGTAAAGTCCCAGAACAGATGAGACTTTGTGGATGTCTATCAAGGTGCCTGCGCTGATCCACCTGGAACAGCCTGTATTCCAGTGGCTGAGTTACCCAAAGTAACCCTGAAACCCTTGAGCACACAGGTCCCAGCTGTGGAGCAGGAGGACCTGAGAGGTGATGGTATTCCAGGGGTTGTCCTTCCTTTGCCAAATGACAGCACTGGATACCCAGAATCCCCAGAGCATGCTCTGCTCCTGGCTGGGATTCCAGGATGAAACCCCAAAGTTGGCAACCCCCCCATGCAGCAGCACCGAGGAGCTCTGGGAGGGGTTGATGGGTCTACTGAAGTTGGTGCCAACAATGCTGAGCCCCCTCCCCAGCTGCTGCAGGGGGCTGATGGCAGCTGCACAACACAACACACATGGGAAACCCCAAAACCACACCACCCATGGGAAGGGAGGCAGTGACCTGTGCATCCCCACAGGGCATCCTCTGCAGTACCACAGCTTTGATGTTTGGGGAAAACACTGCCCTTGCTCCTCACCACCCTCCCCCTGACACAGGACGTGTAATTACAAACCTCAGACCAGCCACAGCCAACTCCATCCCACCTGCACTGACCTTCAGAGTATGCAAACCTTCCCACCAGGCCATGCTGGTTCCACCGCACGCTTTTCTAACTATTCCAGCTGTATTTCTTCTTAATAATCTCACAAAAATTCCAAATAATAGAACCCAGGCACTAAAAAATCCCAGAAGTGTCCAAGGCCAGGCTGGATGGGGCTTTGAGCCACCTGGTCTAGTGCAAGATGTCAGTGCCCACAGCAGAGGGGCTGGAGTCGGATGAGCTTTAAGGTTCTTTCCAACCCAAACCACTCCATGGTTCTATGATGACTATAAAATCATCACAGAGTAAAAAAATAACCCATAAGCTTTGGCAGCAGGACCACTGTGACCTTCCCACACAGCACCACCTCACCAGACCAAGTACAACAAACCTCACCCAGCCAAAGTGAACTCCAACATCCCACCAGCATTACAACCTTCTCCAAGAGAGGAGAAACAAAAACTAATTAAAAAGCTCCAGATGTTTACTCCTGGTTCTAAAGAAATCACCAGGGCTCACAGTGCAAGAAACAGGAGTGCACACTTATAACACATCACTGTAGAACTAAATAAATAACAAGTGGTTCTTCTGTGCTCTGTCACCAAAACTCCTGCTGACTTCACACAAAATTTTAAAATTTGGTAAAGTTCCAAAGACATCAGTCTCTTCACCACGATGGAGCTGAGCAGAAGGACAAGACACATGGCATAATGAGAAACTCTGGTTTGGTTTCTATGCCCTCGATGGGCAAAAAAACGCTCGTGGTATTTTTCACTCTTTTACCTAAACCTTATTTTCTTTGGCGAAGGAGAAAGAGTGAAAAACCCAAGCCACAGGCACACAGCAGAAGGAATGAGAGTTGGCCCAGACATACCTGAACATGACAAACTGCACTTTGGAATTACATCTTCCAGCACCACAAGCAGCAGCAGAGAAAACACCATTCCTGCCCACAACAATTGTCTTATCTCAGCGAAACCAGCGGTGAGTTGCTGAAACCTCCCCTTCAAAGGTTCGGTGCTCCCTCTGAGGGGGGACTAACAATGACCTTGCACCACCCACACATGGTCTTTAGTTCACCTGATGCCAATTGTCCTGTCAGAGCCTCTAATTTGATTATCCTTAACAGCTGTGCTGAGGAGCTGCAAACCCCCATTTCTAGGGCAGGTGTAAGCAATCAGCCCAGACTGAGGAGCTGCAAACCCCCCCAAATTTCTAGGGTAGGTGTAAGCAATCAGCCCAGACTGAGGAGCTGCAAACCCCCCAATTTCTAGGGCAGGTGTAAGCAACCAGCCCAGACTGAGGAGCTGCTCACCAGCAGCTCCAATCCCCACTTTAACTTACTACACCAGACATATAAAGCAAAGGCAGGAATACTCACTAGATCTGATGTGGGGAGTAAATGTGACAACCCATCAGGTTTTATGAGGCAGCATCACCCACCAGATCTTAACAAAACACTTGCAAATTGCCAGTGCTGCGTTTTGAGAAGCTTTTCCATTCCTTCCACTTAAACTCGAAGCTGCTTTCAATTCCCATAGCTAGTAAACAGCCCCCAAAAAAACAGGGAAAATTAACCTACCTTTTCCAAATGGCTGGGCAAACCCAGATTCAGGGTGTTTTTTCATTAGAGTATTTCATTCTTGCCAGTCAGCTGAACTCTGAAGAAGTTTTATTTGAACTGCAGCCAGCATGATGGATAAATCAACTTTCCTGGCCAAGAGCTTCAGTGCACCACTTGCAGCTCATGTCTGGGACCTCATACTTGGAGGGGGATGTTTCTCCTGATAGAAGGAATATTACCACCAGACTCCAGTGACAAATCTCTGCACTCAAATGCCAGTGTTAAAGGTGACAGTCTGTGCTGCAGTTCTTACTATGGGGACATTCCTTTCAATCTAGGAAAAGCGGGAGGGAAAACGGCACACTTTGCCCTTGGAAAAGCAGCGGGGAAGAGAGGGAGCTGCCAGCAAAGTGGGCTGTGGGGAGCAGCTCCACAGGGGCATCCAGAGCTGCCCTGCCAGCCAAGCCCCCAGATCCCACATGGGCTGGGAGAGCACAAAACTACCTCAAACAGAGGCAAAGCTGACGGCAAGAAAACATCATCTACGATTTGTACGCTATAAAGCTGGCAATAAAACTCTGGACCAAGGAAGCACCTCAGTCTGAAATTCCAGGAAGGAAAGGAGAAGTCAAACGCTCCTGCAACCCCCGTTCCAAAACACAGCAGAGTGCCACCGCTCCGACTAAACCACCTTATTTTCTGTTCAGCTTCAGAAACGCCGGGTGATGGCTTTTAAAGGGAAAGCTACTCTGATTGTCCATGACTGGAAAGAGCTTGGATGAAGTGAGTAAGAGCCGCAGCCCCCAGATGCGCCCGGGTTTGCTGGCGATGAAAGCCAACCTCTGTCCCCGCTAATGGTTAACAGGTGGGTTTCACAAACGCCTCCAAAAATAAAAAGCTCCTTTCTAAAAATACCGCCCTTCATTCACAACGCCAGATTTTCCAGAAAAATACTGACGATAGCTGATGTTTCCCAAACAAGCTTTCATAGGAACTTCAGGCTGCCCCTGCAGCAGAAAGTTTTGCGAGGCAGAGAAGACAAACCCAGCCCTGTGGATGGACCCAGCCCCGGAGCTCGAGCACAAACCAGCTTCATGGAAAGGACACATTACAGAACACATCGCTACAAATAAATTATTCTCTCTTTTTTTTTTTTTACTACAGGATGCGTAATTGAAATGTCTGCGATCCAACAATCACCTCTGAATTCATAAATACCTCATAGTATTCCGAACACACTCTCCTATAATGAGACCGTCTTCAATTTTCCTTGGTAAAGAGACCTTTAAAGAATGCTAAAGCAGGTCGGCGCCCTTATGCACTGATGGAAACAGGAACAAAAGCATTTTGTCACCAGGCATCTCGTCTATCATTATTTTCCTCCCTCTGCTTAAACAAACTGAAAAGTACGTGCCTTTTCCCCCTCCCTCCTAAATATCTGCAATAACTGCAATTTCATCCCGTCGGAAAGCCACCATCTGTATGAAAACAAGGGACCATTATACCGAGCCGTCACCGGCGATCGGTTTTTTCCTGCTTCACTAATGTTTTTTAAAACACGGGATTAAAATGTCATCCCATCCCTGCCGTTCTGGGGAGCCGTGTGTATTCCTCTCCTCTGGTCACGGTGCACTTAATCAAGTGTGAATGATTAAAGTACTTCAATTAGAGCTACGTACATTCATTGCAGGCAATTCAAAGGCAGCGCAGAAGTGTAGCTGAAAGAAGAAATTACTTCTACTACTTTGAGATCTCCATCTCCTACTTTCCTCCTCCCCAGCACAGAGCCTGGGACCCGGCAAAGTCCCAGGCGCTAATCCAGCCAGGATTTACCTTGGGGGCACGTCCCTCGGCAGGACAAAAGGCTATTCTTTCCCCCTCCGCAAGTCCTCCAAGTTTGGAGGGGGGTGTTATTTTTTGGGGTGGGTGAAAAGAACAATCTCGGCGCGTAAATCCGCGCACCCCGTCTGATTTTCCATCCTAGGGATACGGGAAGGGTTTACGGTGTCCAGATCGGGGGGGGATATGGAATAAATGAATAGTGGGGAAATTATTTTGAGACATGAGAGGGGGGAAAAAGGAGAGGGGAAGGAGCGAGGCGCGGCCCCGCGGACACTCCGCGGGTTGGAGCGCGGAGAGTTGCTGAGTGATGGAGGGGTGAGCGCGGCTGCTGAGCCGAAATAAAGTATTTTTTAAAAAATAAATTAAAATAAAAAAATTAAAAATTAAAAATNCCGCCGCTCCCTTCCCTTACCTGCTCCGGCCGCCGCTAACGCCGCATCCCCGCCCGCATCCGCCGACACCGCCGGCTCTGCTCCCGGAGATCCACCTTAAAAACGCCACCCGCTCGCACACCGCACAAAAAAAAAAACTTAATCCTTCCCCCCCACCCCCCCGCCGCTCTCCTGCTCCGCCCGCCGCCGCGCCGGGAGCGGACGGGGGCACCGGAGCCCCGCGGCAGCAGCGGGGAGGATGCTAATTGCAACTTGGGGGGGAGGGCTGCTCTGGTTTTTCCCCTCTTCTCTTTCCTCTATTTTTTCCTCCTTTTTTTTTTTTTTTTTTTTTTTTTTTTTTTTTTTTTTTCGTAAAAAGCCCCGG